>CAUYRH010079298.1:0-14261 GCA_963574655.1 Perodicticus potto
TTATATAGTGATTAAGAAAATGCTATAAGGGCTATCTCTCACAGTACGATCAAAATGTTTCTGATTGTATATGAAGCACATTCTGCCCTATGATTGCACCAATGTACACAATTATGATTTAATAAAATTATTTAAAAAAAATAAAAAAAAATAGATCCTTTGGATGTCTTTTTTTCGGTTTTGTTGTGATAGGTTTTATTAATGTAACTAAATTAATAGAAGCTGGTTAAATGTAACCTGGATATTAAGGTAAAGGTACTATTAATGTTTAATTATACAGTTCAAAAAGGAAAAGGAGAGATTAATTTTTCATCACTTTTTATCGCTAACATGCATTAACCTTATATTTACACTAACATTACAATACCTACTAGTATAGCTATGGCATCCTCCTTAGTCAAATCTGTCTATTATTTTCCTTCAGATTCTCCATGCCTTTGCTTGTGTCTCTGTCTTGAATGATTTAAAACCTGACAGCTATCTCTATTGTCCATAAAAAAATGCCTGGGAATCAGAGGTCTGACTCCATTCCCCACTCTATTATTAATAGCTCTCTTCTAGAGACCCTCTTCTAAACAAATCTGTGTCTCATTTATTTTTTTAAAAAATTCTTAAGCAATCTATAATTAATTAAATATATTAAATTATAATTAATTGTATGGACAATGTTTGTTCCATTGAACTTTTACTATTTAACCAACTATTTATAAACCCAAAAGCCAGAAACATGATTAAGCAAGTCTTTCACCACTGGCCCAATTTTCTTAACATAGGCATTAGACTAAAGGTTATACAGGATTTCAAGGAGGATATCTGGACAGTGTGGAAATTAGACAGAAGCAGTGGTCTGCATGATCCCAGCATTCTTCAACAAGACACTATGGGACATGTTTGTAAAATTGAGCTGATGCCTCTGTTTTTTGATCTTTCTGCCTGTATACAAGATGTTTAAACTTTTCCTGAAGAAGAAAGACTACTATGTAACATCTGGAGGAGAACTTGGAAAAGCATGATACAAAACAAAAATTCCACCAGGGAATATGCTGAAACACATGAGAAGTTATCTACTTCAAAGTTTCTTCCTGTTCCTTACCTCTGATGATTTTGGAGGCGGCCAGCACATGAACACACCAGGCACGCAGAGTTTGAGTCAATTCTTCTTAACACAGTCCATTTCCATTAAACTCAATTAACCAATAATCAATTAACCAAGAATCCTTGCCAATTCACCATTTTTTTCCTCCTGTTTCAAGAGGAATGTGATAAAAACAATAAAATGTTAGGATAGAAATGATCTTCAGCAGAATCTGGACTAGCAGTTATTTTCAACCCTTATACTTAGAGAACAGTTTCAGATCAAATTTAACCATATTAAAAAAATTAACCAGGTAAAGAGCAAAGCCGAGATACAAGTTCTTAACGTTTTATTGTAATTGGTGGTCCTACACAAATAAATTGCTTAACATTCTCAGAGTTTAGTTAGGAGTTTGGAGAAATACGTTACAGATCCTTTTCTGATTTAATTTTTACAACTATCACCAACTACAGAATTATGTAATAATGGAAGAAACTGTAGCAAGGTAGAACAATAAAACAAAATCCTTTCAGAGAAAGCCTTGTACTTATTTAGAAGAAAGATTTCTAAACCAAAGTAAGAAATCAATTGTAATGAAGATTTTCTGCCTAATAAAATGTTGTAGTGAGTTGCTTATAAAAGAAAAGATGAAGAGTTTAAGGTACTGAAGAAAAAACATGAATGATAAAATACAGGAATCATTAAGAAGAAAGAGAGGATAATGAAGTGTAGTAGTGGTGGAATGATGAGGTGAGAATTTGGATAAAATAAAAATATTTAATGGGGGAGAGAGATTGTGATATGTGATATGTTCTGTGAAAGCAGAAACCCCGGGGGTTGAGAGTAAAAAGTTGTAATGTGGATTACAGTGAAATGAACATTTATCTGATCAGTCATCATAATATATTTTATTTGCTATGTTAGCTGATCCTTACTGTGTATATATACATATGTTTCTATGTTATCAAATTGTCTCTTTATGCACACATAACTCAGGATGTCTTTTACTTTATTTCTTACCTTTTTTTCTTCTATAATTCAACAAGACTATAATTAAAAACTAAAGGGTAAAACATTTCAGGGATCATTTCTATAGTTTGTTACTAGAGAAGTCTCTCTGAATGTGTAGCGCACCATACCACGAGGAGGAGGTATGCCGTTTTCACCTGAGCGTGAAGTAGGCACGTGGCATTGCGGTTACTGTAACTGCCTTTTGCTGTTGATGAGTGTTCTTCTTCTCTTTTGAGAGAAGTGAGAGGGAGGTGAAAAAAACAAACAAACAAACTAAAAGGTGATAATATAATTCAAGCAAAGTATATATTTTTGTATGAAAAAATTGAGATAACTGAAGCAGGAGGTCTTTGACTTAATTATCTGGATTCTTTGTCAATTTTTATTTTGTTGTACAAAGAGAAGGAGGGAAACAGAAGACAATGTAGATTCTCTGGGGTGCTCATCTCACCTCTTATTTATTTCCTGGGGAAATGCTGCCTTTGAAAATAGCTCCTTTTTCAGCATTAATTGCGTATTTATAAGGTGCCAAAGAGTCTTCTTAACACTTAATATGGGAAAAAATACAAAATAAGCACTGCACAAAATATTTGATATGTGAGGCAAAGAAGCAATTTTGTTATTTTTTTTCTTAGTGTCTCAGTTGGGAACTCAAGGAAAACCACATTCTTTGTACTAATAGTCACCGGAGCTTCCAGATGAATAAAAATTTAGGAAAGTAAAAGATTGACAAATAGATTCTACATTCATCTAAGAAAACTATTAACTATCTTGGACTTATTATAAATAGCATTCTGCCACAGGAACATTTGGCTTCCTAGATGGAATCACAAAAAATAAAAATTTAAAAACATAATCTTTAGGCGGGCATGGTAGCTCACGCCTATAATCCTATCACTCTGGGAGGTCAGGGTGGGTGGATTGCCTGAACTTAGGAGTTGGAGATCAGTCTGAGCAAGAACAAGATCTCATCTCTAAAGAATAGCCGGGTGTTGTGGTGGGCACCTGTAGTACCACCTCCTTGGGAGGCTGAGGCAAGAGGATTGCTTGTGCCCAGGAGTTTGAGGTCGCTGTGAGCTATGACACCACCAGCAAGACTCCGTCAAAACAACAACAACAACAACAACAACAAAAACCCCATAATCTTTAAACATAGCTTCCTGAAAATATAAAGTCAAAGAAGATAGCAAATACATTTCTTGATAGGCTGAAAATAAATAACACTGAGTAAAAAACTGTGAAAGAATACAGTAAATGAAGGGAAAAAACTATCATCCTATATTATTTTCCTGTAACCAGAGTACTTAATTCTCCTTCATGTTAAGATAGCAGTGAGCAAATGGAGAAGCCTTGAAATGTTAGCAGGTAAAATATAAGGGACACTGTGTTATATGAAGAGAAGTTGAAGGAATAATTTTCAGAACCTGAGGAAGAGGAGATTTAAGCAAAAGCTAGGGAAAAGAGTGGCTCCCTCCAAGTGTTAGAAACATCCTTAGATGAAAGGGTCATATTTGTTCCTCGTGTCTCTGAAAAGGAGATTGGGCCATCACTTTTCTAAAGTCAAAACTGTATTGTTATAGAATGGTGGTCAGATTGGGGTGGGGGGGATAAAAGAAAAAAGAAAAGGGAAACATTAATCCACATACTTGAGAAACCAAAAAGTAGAGCTAGCAGTAGGCACAGTAGAGTCACAGGTTTAAATAATTGTCATTATGCTCTCCATTTCTTAGCTTTGGTCTCTTTCATGTTTAGTTTCTTACCCAGGACTGAAATCAACTGGTCAATGTACGGAGGTGGTCAACATTAGGAACTGGGTCTACTGTACTAATACATGGAGTTCATGTCTGGTCTATGAAAATTAGGTCAATATAAGGAGGTGGTCAGCTAGGAGATTCTACTGTATTTGTCACACAGTATGAACGTGGTTAAAAGCAAAAATGTTTGTGGAAACTCGCCATTATAAAACAAGACATGAATGCAAGCATTAAAGACCACATTTCCTATGGGCACATTGCCATGAGTAGAGCACTCTCTAATTCTAACATTTGCCTCCCTTGGGAAGATCAATGTATGAGTCAAGGAAAGTCACTTCCTCTTTGTAACACTCAACTTCCTAACATAAAAGTAAAAGGAAAATGAATGTGAGCTTACTTAACAACTCTAAAACATATAAGTAAATTTAAATGATAAAATAATGGAACCTTTCCTCCCTAAATGAATGGTAGTATTTCCATTTAAATCCGTCTTTTAATGGAGGCAGTCTAAGATGTAAAAATGTACACTTAACCCATGGAATTCAATGGTTCATTCCGAAGGAAAAAATAAGTGGTCAGTTCATCTTTCTTTTTTTTTGGAGGGAGGCTGCTGGAAGGAGAGAGTTGGAGTACTGGGCAATGTAGAAAAATACAAAGTTACTTACAGTTCTCTTAGATCTTCCTGGGATGTACCACTCATTTGCTTTCCCAGACACATATACAAATAGTGACAGCCCTGATGTATGATAGGAAGTATCAAGATTAAAGGAAACCTCTAAATTAGGCAGTGTTTGCTGTACCCTGGTTTCCAAGCCATCTGTGAGAAAGTCACTTTGAGCCAGGATTTGATTTTGCCACCTGAAGGACCCTTTACATCTTCAAATCAGCCATTGGCCAAGGGGGATTGTTTTTCCTCTATTTCCAAAATATTGATGTTGTAAAGTCACTACAAGAATAAACAGAAAATTACTGGAAGAAATTCTCATTTTATCCAAGGGAGGCAAAAAAGGTGTAGAAGTGTTGCCAACTACTTTAGAAGGGAATTTTATTACAGATTGTATGAAGAGCCCTATCCATAGATAATGGGCTGGTGCTTTGGGACTAAAATCCCAATGAAATAGCAAAGCCTTTTGTTTTTCCATTCAAAGATCAAGGAAGCTTCTGAATCAAAGAGTTTGTCAAGACACGCAATGTTCTATGGTTACTATTGATCAAAGAAATGAAAGGTGAATTGTGCTTTTTTTATTTAAAAAAAAATCCCAAGTTTCCATTCTTGCATGCTGCAGTCATTTGGCAAGGAGAAGACTAGATACAAATCACTTTGTACCCGTAAAGGAATGTCTTGTCACAGGTCTGACTGTTCCTTCCCTGTTTGTATGAATCTCCAGTACATTTTTTTCCCGTGAGAGGACAGGGATGAGTGTGCCTGCACCTGGGCGAGTGTGTGTGCGCACGCCCACCTAGGTGTCTGTCTTTCCTTCCATCCCGAGGACAAGAAAAACACTGATATCTTGAGGAAACGTATCCTTTGGTTTTCTGGCAGTTTCTAAGGGACCATACTTTGAGGAGAGATAGATATACTACTACCTCATAGCCATGTTTCCAACATTTTTCCTGACCAACTAAGGAACAAACAAGGTTACTCCTGGCTGGCAGGGACAGCTGCAAAGCGGCACCTTTTCGGGGGATCACAGCAGAGCAGGGCATCCCCCTCTCTCACTTTAGACGTTACTGGCACACATTCTTTCTCTGCAAATGATATTGCTAATAAAGAGTGTCCATCAAGTTCATGTGCAATTTACAATGTAAAACTAATTTACATTGCACATGGACTTCATGGACACCCTTTATGACCACCCAATTTTTCTGTATCACCTTACAAACTTGTATTTTCTTTCTCATATAAAGCACATTAATTATCAATAAGCACAGAGTAAAGTTCTGTATGTTTTGGTATAGTAATCCACATACAGACAGCCTGAACTACTTGGGTCCTTCCCCACTGGCAGGTGGAACTCTCCCTAAAGCAATGATTTTCAACTGGTGTGCCACAGCACACAGCTGTGCCCTGAGAGCAATTTAGGTGTTCTGCGAACATTTTTAAACATTGTTAATTAAATTATTTTTGAAAGAAGTTCAAAACATAGTAAGTATATTATTTTTCTTTCTCTCTCTCTCTCTTTTTTTTTTTTTTGATCAAGGCAATTTAAGTGTGCTGTGGAAGTTTAATTCTCAGTTCAAGTGTGCTGTGAGAAATAAAAGGTTGGAAAACACTGGCCTTAGAGGCACTGTCTCTGATGGGCTTCAATCCTGCATATTTTGTTGCATTATTCTGCAATTAGGGGTAAAAAAAAACAAGCAAGCAGTTTTCCAGTGAAGAACCTGTACCTTACCATTTCACAGAACTTTCAAAATCAAGGGTCAAGGCTTTAGGGGGGAAAGGTACTGTTAGACAATGCTGAGCAAACCAAAGAATCAGCATTACAATTACAAAGACATACAGGGATGGCTGTTGTGGTTTTGATACTTGTAAGGGAAAAGAATTAGTATAAGGAGAGCTACTCTTCCCAAAGGAGCACTTGGGAGCAGGGGGCAGGTGATCAGAGGACTTTCTGAGGAATGGGGAGGACACTGCATTGGGGGACAGCACTGTAGTTGACTCTCACAAGAATACGTTGAATCTAAGTTTTGGTTTGCATAAAACAGTGATTTCAGAGAGCTCCCAAGAAGAAAAAGGAGCGAGCAATTGTTAAGATTGCCGATCTTTGCTTGTTTTAACTGCTTCTACATATGGCACTGGAAGGGTTTAGTAAGTGTGATTTCAGTATGCAAAAATCTCTTTTCCTACAGCATGCTAGCTAACATCTGAATTGTTTCTGAGAAAGTTCTCTCTTCTGGCCCCTGGAGCACATTAACCTACAAAACTGAGGTTGCACTTTCTCGAGATGTGCTCATTCTTGCTATCTCTCTCTTGCTCATTCTCAAACTCTAACTTCATAAAGCTCCAGGTTTCCACTGATTTTACTCATAAATTCTATCTCGGTTTATTTTTAAGAGAAACAGGCCTGGTTAAATCACACATTTCAAAGCTGATCTTTATCATTTGAGTGTTTGTGAAAGTTCTCTGTTGAATTGCTTTTAAGTGGCTTTATCATTAGTTGCCTTCATTGCTTCCCCTGGGGAAATGATGTCCTTATATTTAAAGATGCTGGTTAAAAACTTGGAATTGCTCGGTCTTGTTTTTTTTCCATGTAAGTGCTTCCAGAAGTAGATTATAATTCATAGTGAACCTTCAGATGCCTCAGTTTTTTTTGCAAATTAGTCTACTTCTGTAATCAGAAAAACCACTTGGCCACTGCCATAAAATTTTGCCTAAAAAGATTTATAAATAACAAAATGCTTATAATAACTACTTGTGCCTTGCAGAATTTTGGAAAAAATGCTACCATGTATATATAGAGTTAGAGATTGGAGAGAATGGCTTCTGTCATCATTTACAAAAAAGAGAAAATCTTTATTAATACTTATTTGAAAATCTCAGCAGAAAATATTATTTACTTAATAGCTGATTTAAAATACCCATAACTGGAGACAAATACAGCTCTCATTCTACTTCTTCAGACTTTATAACTGAAAACTTTTGAGAAGAAAACATTTCTGGTTTTCTTCAAATGTCACAGCAAACTCAATCGCTTCCTATAATTCAAACAAAACCCAGCAGCTCTCTAAACAATTTGCAAAACCAACACTATCATATACATTAAGCAAAGTTTGTGTGCAGTGATTATTAAAGAGTTAGCTAAATTACTCTCTTGCATGGTATCTGCACATGGGCACAAACATATGTATGCAATGTATACATACGTCTACCTGCGGAATGAAAGCCATCTTTGTGTGAATATTTATAGTTCCTTTTTAGTGAATCCAAGTTCAATAAAATGTCATCTACAGTAACATATTTGGAAAGGCACATATAAAAATCAAAGGCTCTTATTTTCTCAGGTGCTTTCACTGGCTAACAAAAGAGTTCTTTCTAATGTTCAGAGGCATAAAGAATTGAGCCTAGAAGAATTTTAAAAATTCCCACCTTCTGATCATATCATGATAAAATACGACACTAAAAATGCTGCTGAATATAATTGCAAGAGTCAGACTATATTCAAGATGAACTGTTGTTCAAAATATGAATATTTTTATTTTGTAAGGTTGAAACAGTAGAACATAAACATTTAATAAATTGCATGGGATGGAATATCACTTCATCAGTGGGCCTACTGGGTTGATGTTCCTGGAGAATACTTTGATGTTCTTGCCAACCTCACACTCTTTAGTGAAGCACCAGTTTTTCATCAGTTTTGCGATTGCCTTGGTTTTCAGGGTTTTCTTCCCAGCTAATAATGGGAGCTTCTGGTCATTATTTTTATATACTAGATTCTATATCTCCTACTAATTCCCCAGGCAGTCAAATAATTATTAGCTGCCATAGAAATTGAGTTAGTTTGTGATAACATCATGAAAAGATGTCTGTCTTTGCCTATCTGACAGCATCATTTGAAATTTATAACATAGTTCGTCAGCTCCCTCATCAGAGCATGAGACTTCTTCAGCCTGATCCTTTCACCACCAAAATCATGTAATTTAGTTTGCAAAATGGAGCATTTGTCGGTCCAAGCCCTTGTGGGGCTCTCGGCGGTGCTTTTCCATTTTGCAGACATTTAATTTATGGAAAATGACTTATACACTGCACCTAACACAACTTTGTGGCCTGCCCCAAGAGCTGACTTCAATAAATTGGCCAAGTGAAACAGAGACTGTCCGTATACCCAGAACACTAAAGTGCACTTTTTAAACAAATGACTGGAGTATGGTTCTATTGAAAATTATAGCAGTACTTCCCCTTTTTGTTTCTGATTGAGGTTATAAGAGAAATTACTTTTCTGTTTCTAATTAACCTGGCCAAGGGTTTATTGATTTTATCAGTTTTCTCAAAAAAAAAAATAACATTTTGTTCTGCTAACCTTCAGAATGGTTCTTTTGTTCTCAAATTCATTTAATTCTGATCCAAATTTGGTTATTTTTTTTCTTCTGCTGGGTTTGGGGTTAGATTGCTCTTCCCTGTCCAGTTCCTTGAGAAGGTTCATTAGGTTGTTGATTTTCACTCTGTTTTTTGGATGTGGACATTTAATGAGATGAATTTCCCTTTACAGTATCCCCTTGGTTTTGATAGCTTGTAGGTTGATTCTTATTTTGTTTGAGGTATCTAAGGATTTCCTCTTTTATTGCTTCTTGACTCAGCTGTCATTTAGCATAAGGTTGTTTAGTGTCCATGACTTTCTGTGAGGAAGAAAGGTTTTGTAGGGGTTGAGTTCTACTTTTATTCCATTGTAGTCCAAAAGGTACAAGGCATAATTCCTATTCTTTTAATTTGTTGAGATTTGATTTCTGCCCTAAGATGTGATCAGTTTTGGAGAATGATCCATGAACTGATGAGAAGAATGTATACTCAGTAATGGGGGGTGGGGTGGAATGTTCTGTATGTGCCTATTAAACCCATTTTTTTCCTATAATGTAAGACTATCACTTCTATGTTTAGTTTCTGCTTGGAGGGTGTGTCCAGTTCTGTCAGAAGAGTATTGATGTCCCCAGGTATTATGATGTTTTAGAATATCATAACGTTCAGATTGGTGAGAGTTTGTTTTGTAAATCTGGGAGCATTTAAATTGGATTCATAGATATTTAGGATTGAAATGTCTTCTTATTGTACTATTCCCTTGACCAGTATATAGCATCCATCTTTGTCTTTCTTTACTTTTTGGTTTGCAGTCCAGTGAATCTACAAATAACATGGAAATTCTTATTTTTTTCTGATGTCCATTTGCCTGAAATATTGTTTTCCAACCCTTCACCCTGAGTCTTGTGTTGTCTCTGGAAGTTAGATGTGTTTCCTGAAGACATCATTCATTTGGCTTGTACCTTTTTCTCCAGCCAGGCAGCCAGTGACTCTTCAGTGGGGAGTTCAAGCCATTCACATTTATTGAGGGAGTTCATAAGGACAGTGGAGTTCTCTTATCTTATGAGGTCTTTTGCTTAGTTTGATCACTTGAGCCATGTGGAAGCAAGGTTTTGTCCTTCAGTTTCAGGGTGCCTTTACTTTGGTGGTGATCCATTGTGATGGTTAGTGTATAGAGTAGTTCTGAGCATTTCCTGCAGAGCTTGTCTTACAATAGTGAATTTCCTCAATGTTTATCAGTAAAAGATTTGATTTCTCTGTCAAATATGAAACTTGCTTCAGCAGAATACACAATCCATGGCTGAAAGTTCCTTTGTTTAAGAAGGCTAATGACAGATGACCACTCACTTCTTGTAAAGTTTCTGCTGAAAAGTGTGCTGTCACTCTAGTGTAATTCCCCTTACAGGTAAGAAGTTGCTTATACCTGACTGCTTGCAAAATTTTCTCTTTCATTTAGACTTTGGCAAAATGAATTACAGTGATTCTAGGAGATGCTTTGTTTGAAGTGAGTTGTCTTGGAATTCTGGAACTATCTAGGGATATGTACTAAGGGTGTCTCTTGTGATGCTTCAGAAATTGTCCACTGTAATGTCTTGAAGTAGAGCTTCCATGCTTTTAGGATTCACTACTTCTCCTTCAAGGAATCCCTATGAGTCACCTGTTTGTGAGCTTTATGTAGTCCCATATCTCTCTAAGACAGTGGTTCTCAACCTGTGGGTTGCAACCTCTTTTTAACCTTGAAAATGCATTGTGGCATTAGGAAGGTTGAGAACCACTGCATAAGAAATTGCTTTACTCATGCTCTCTCTTTTTCTTCCTCTTTGGATGATTGGGTTACTTTTAAAGTGTTGTTTTCAAGTTCTAGGATTCTTTCTTCCCCATATTCTACTCTGTTCCTCAGACCCTCTACTGAGTATTAAAACTTCATGAATGCCTTTTTCAATTCCTTAATTTCCACTGTATCCTTCCTAAGTTTTCCAGATCCTTGGTTTCATCGATTTTAATTTCATTAATTTCTTGAGAAAGATTTTGGACTTGTTATTTGACTTATTTTTCCACTTTCTCTTCAATTGCTTTCATCTTATTTGTCATCCATGTTCTGAATTCTATTTTGTTGCAGGCAGAATGGGGACCAAAGACCCCATTCTTAGCAAGGGAAAACATCCCCAGAGAAAGGGAAAAATAAATAAGCTGAGCAAGGCAGAATAAAGAAAAGTCAGCTAGTTTAACTTTAAGCCAGCCACTAAATATCTTATCTGAGTAGTTTCCTAGAAGCCTTGCCTATAGGGGATATAGCTTGCAAACACCCCTGCTGGGTCCTGAACATTCTGAAGGAATAATGGCCACAGAGGAGGCTGTGTGAAAGGCCTAATAAGAAATATTAGCTAGTCCATTTTCTTCCCAATCAATAGTCAAAACAAATACTCATTGTGAAGATTTATATTTGGCTAGAGCAGAGATCAAGGGAACAGCTTGAGCCCTGAAATATAGGTAGCAGAGTTTATATCCTTTATCACAGAGGAAGACACCTCTGTGGTACAGTTGAGAAGAAATTCCTCTTTCCCACTGATTCCTCAGAGGAGATTGATGCCAGTGGTGTTTTACTGCACAGTAAACTAGTGGGGATTAACACCTCCCTAGGAATCTGTGTGTGACCACAGACAGGAGGCTGCTTCCACACAAGGCTCAGGTTTTGGATTTCTCAAGGCTGCTCAGATCCTTATATAGAAACAATAGGAGCTGACATGCTTGTTCAAAGAAACTGCTGATGTTAATAGCCAGGCGCTGTGGCAGGCACCTGTAGTCCCACCTACTCAGGAGGCTGGGGCAGGAGAATGGCCTAAACCCAGGAGTTGGAGGTTGTTGTGGGCTATGATGCCAGCACTCTACTGAGGGAAATAAAGTGAGACTCTGTCTGTAAAAAAAGAAAGAAAGAAAGAAAAGAAATGGTTGATGTCTTTGTTCCCTTCCTAAGCCTACCCTCTGGGCTAATGAGCAAATAGCCTTCAAAAAAAAATCTGAGTGGAAAAAACACTTGGGATCACTGCTATGAATCTCATGAGCTAGTGATGGGCCCCTGTGCTCCTACTTGTGAAAATTCTATTCTGTGTGTCTTGTCTCTTTTTCTCTTGCCATTTCTAACTTTACTTTTCTTCAGTCTACCACCGCCAGCTCCACAGGGCTTAAAGGATCCTGCCCCTGGGGTGGAGCCCTTGCATTTTGTCATTTTAAAATTTCTTGATAGATGGCATTTTCATCTGTATCTCCTTTGAAACCTCTTAGGGGTGAGTCGATCTGCTCTCTTTTCATGTAGTTGTGTTCCTTCTGCTGGTTACTTCAGATGTGCTTTTTCTATTCTCAATTTATGCACACACACACGCACACACACACACACATACACATACACACATATATACACCATCAAGGACTAGTGAGCTTCCCCACCAGAGCTTGCCCCATGACAGATTCTCAGGCAGCTTCTGCCCTGTTTTCACACCCTCCCCTAGCCATCCCAGTGTCCGCTGCAGCAATAACCCCCAAAACCCTCCTGCCCACCTGTGTGATCCTCTGGACACTGACAACTTATCCTCAGACCGGACTAAGGCATTATTTTCCATAATGTATACTCTCTTTGACCTTCTCTGGGTATGGAAGGCACAGCCTCTTTACTGCTCTATGGGATATGAAGCAGCCGGTGAGGGGAAGCTGTGGGCTGCAACATAAGGTCATGAAGGTGAAGCTCAGAGGTAGGAGACGGCCCATATTCTACAGTGTGGTCTGGCAGGGAAAGGGGGTGGGCGGACACATGATATTCACCAAGAGCTCCTGGGGACTTGGTCACCTCTTGGAGGCCCAAACAGGCAACCAGGAACAGCTGGACTAATTCCTACCTTTCTCTCAGCACATGCTTTGGGATATTCAAAGCCTATGCCTCCAACACAGTACCCAGAAAATACACCACTCTTTTGAGAACAGTTACTCCCAAGGAGTATGGAATTACAGGGAGGGCATTCGCCAATTTTATATAAGTCTTTTATTTGTAAGTCTTTGTCTTTCCAAAAATCTTCCTCCTTGGTTGAGGCAACGTAGGGGGCGCTGGAGGTTGGCTAGTGTGGTTGGGACAGGGCACAGGCTCCATGTGGGCCATGGAAGGCGCCTCATGCCTCGGCCCCAGGCACATTCCCAGGATTGAGAAGAGCCCTGCACAGCACCCTCCCCTGGTGTCATGTGGACGAGAGGGCGAGGCAAGCCGCCTGGGTGGTGGACAGACCGGTGGGGACAGTGAGGTCAACAGAGCAGGCAGCGGTGGCAGATCATCAGCTGGTGGTGAGGGGCTCCTAAATCCAAGCCCTAGCCTTCCGTAAATTGATGGCTGGTAGCTGGAACCCTTTCTGGAGGCTTCTGGCCCTTGGTGGCTCCTTCTCGCAGCCTTGGAAACCCACCTCCAGAAACGATGGAAAGGCCGCCTTGAGTGATGTGGAGGGAGAGGGGGAGGGGTGAGCGAAGGGGTCAGGGGAGGGAGGAGAAGGCGAGGGAGAAGGGCAGGGGCGGGTTCCTCCTCGGGTGGAGGAGAGAACACTGAAGGTGGGAAGATGGGTTCCAGGGAAGGGAAGATGGATTCCAGAGAAGGGATCCGCTCTGGGGGTAAAGACTCATGCAGTGATGAGGGTGAAGGTGAGCCACTTAATGGGGTCATGGAGTCTAGCGAGAGAATGGAAAGTGGAGGTGAAGAGGGCTGAGACACAGGGGCTGGTGGCTCCGGAGGGCCTGCTGAGAGGGCTGGCAAGGACCACATCACACAGGTGGGGAAACTAATGGACTGAGAGGAAGCAGCATCACTGGTATCCGGGTCTGGGCGTCTGTGGGACACAAGAGGGAAAACACAAAGCTTCAGCCAGGACCGGAAGGTGCAAGGGGAGCCTGCTAGCCTAGTAGGGGTGGGGCCCCGGAAGACTGCCAGCCTCCCCCCCACCTTGCCCCACCCCCACCCATGACGTCACAGTGCACTCTAGAGCCCGTCTCCGAGGCCTTCACTGACGTCCCAGTTCTTATGGCTACCCACCCCTCCTGTGACTATGGCAGTGTGCACTGAATCCCCGAAATGCATGGAACGTGCTTTCAAAGGGGACCAGGACTGAAGAGGACAGATGAATCACCTTTTCAAAATGGGAAGGATCTTCCTTCTCATTAACACCTTTCTTGGACGTCTCCATCCTGGGAAACCAAGAGTAGTTTGTGAGGAAGGGAGCTGCATAGGGATCACCCAGGAGTCCCTTTATGGGAGACCCTGGGAGAGCTGGACTCTGCACTCACACAGACACAGCCTTACCTCTCAACAGTCTGCTTCTCCTTCCTTTGGTGCTGCCTTGATTCTGAGAAAAAGAAAAGAGGCTGGGACTCATTTCTCTAA
>CAUYRH010079299.1:0-34417 GCA_963574655.1 Perodicticus potto
TAAAATCTATTACACCTGCAGGGGGCTGATACCATAAAGGCATGCAGCCTCGAATGCCACGTGGGCAATCCTTTTATACCATTTTTCTTGCGTGGTCAGCAAAGCAAGCTAGCGCAATACAGAAGCTAATCATAGCAATTAGCTATGGGTCGCAGGGTGGGAGGTACATATTGGTTCATTAATCACAAGATACATCACACGGCACAAGAGTTGGGTAAGTTTCCTAGGAACTCGGGACTTTCCACCAGGGGATATTGCACCAGGGGCTTTAGAATACACCCCTCCCTTCCTTAGAAGATACCCCTCCCTGCTGTATCTCTTCTCCCAGAATTTAGCTCCTCCACCCTTGTGGGGGTTGGGGCTGAGACACAAAACACTTCCCCTTTGAAGGGTAAAGGCTTTGTTATATTCCTTTAAATCTATGGGTTTGGGGGATTAGTAGCAGGGGTAGGGGGCTTGGTGCAGGGACAGGGGGCTTGGTTATTACAGCTCGAGCGAGTCTCCTGCCTCTGCCTCCCAAGTAGCTGGGACTACAGCCACCCACCACAACACCCGGCCATTTTTTGGTTGCAGCCGTCATTGTTGTTTGGCGGGCCCGGGCTGGATTTGAACCCGCCAGCTCAGGTGTACGTGGCTAGCGCCTTAGCCCATTGAGCCATAGGCGCCAAGCCTATAGGGAAATTTTTTATTTTTTATAGGACAGTCTGTGGGACTGATTTCTGAATATGGATCTCAGCTGTAAAATTTATAATTTGTTGAACTCTGGAATGATAGTTATTCTTTGCCCTTGTATGAAAGACCTTTGGAGATGTTTCTGTAATTTTCCTTCAGGTTTCTGAAGAAACTACTTTGTACATGTTGCTAAGGTAATCTACAAAGAGATAATTACTTAGAAATGAAAGCAGTGGATGTAGATAAGGCATCTAAGGGAAGTGGGCGGGATGGCTCTCCTCTGCCCTTAGGACAATACTAACTGCAGGGGAAATAACCACCCCCCAGATGCAGAGCAGTCAAGTTTTCCTGGCTCCAGCACAAGAATACATATTAGCAAGTGAAAAGAGTAAACTTTGACCCAGGGAAAGGGGCAGTAGAGAATGGAACCCAGGCTAGAAAAAGAGATAGGCCTTTAACTGGCTCAGATGGTCTAAAGAGACTTGAAAGATTAAGTGAAGGGAGGCTACTTGGCAGAGTATTATTACAGGTTTTAAAACTTGAAGTTATTTGAGAATAAGCCACTATGGGAGTTTTGATAGCAAGTTAAGTCAGGGCGAATTATGAAGATTAATATTCTAATCAGCACCTATGTTCTAGATGTAATTAGAATTAATAGTTGTAGGACAGTTTAATACATATGAAAGAAAGATATGCAGGTATTTTTTTAAAAGGCATATATTATATATTTAAAGTTTGTACTTTATTTAAAATTTGCTGAAGTTTGGTTTTGCTTTGTTTTTTAAAAGGCTAGCTACTTTAATGAATCTTTTAATTAAAATGTGACAAATCTCTGATTATAGATCGTGGGTGACATTGTATGTGGCTGGAGTCCAGAATCACTCTTGAAACTTAGGGAAAACTCATGTCTTTTTTTTTTCTTCCAGATTTTGGCTGGGGCTGGGTTTAAACCCGCCACCTCTGGCATATGGAGCCAGCGCCCTAATCCTTAGAGCCACAGGCGCTGCCCCAAAACTCATGCTTTTTACTTTAGGCTAAATTTTTTTGTGACTTCCTACTGCTACATGGTGACAGCATACCTAATTGATCCAAAAAAAGAAAAAAAATGTTAAGAAAGAACAGCCAGGTTATCTTCCCTTACAACTCCGTTTATTGTAGAAGCTCTTTTTTTTTTTTTTTTTGAGACAGAGCCTCAAGCTGTCACCCTGGATAGGGTGCAGTGGCATCACAGCTCACAGCAACCTCCAATTCCTGGGCTCAAGCGGGTCTCCTGCCTCCACCTCCCAAGGAGCTGGGACTACAGGCACCCTCCACAATGCCCGGCCATTTTTTGGTTGCAGCCGTCATTGTTGTTCAGCGGGCCTGGACTAGATTTGAACCCACCAGCTCAGGTGTACGTGGCTGGCACCTTAGCTGCTTGAGCCACAGATGCCGAGCCTGATTGTAGAAGCACTTTGAAATGAGAAAGCTGAACTGGGAATACTAGTGATACTGATGTCATTCTCAGGCAAAAAAATATCAAAGGATTTGTCTCAACATTGAGGCAGATGATAGTTCTGGAAACTTTGTGAGAAAATAAAGCAACTAGAGTGTGCTTTATCATTTAAGCAAGAGTCACATTGTTAGCCAGACCTGGCACCAAAACAACTTTGTGCAAGTCCTGTTACTACTACTTGTTAATTAGGTGATCTTAGAAATGTCTTAAAGTCTTGATTTTCTTATCTCCTAAAAATGGGTCATAATTCCAGGCCTACTGGACTCAAATGAGGTAATGAAGGGAAGGTGATTTGCAACCTAATTATAGCACTGCACTGTATAAAGTATGTTGGTGTTGTCATTGTCTATTGGAGTTTAAGTAAATTCTATTTACTTTTCCAAGTTGATTATCAAAACTGATGGAAGTCTTTCCAGTATTTTGAGTATGATAAAGTTTTTTCATAATTATTTAGACAAGGAGTATAATCTGTTCAGTTCCTTTTGGGAATACTGGCAAATACTTTTTGCTCCTCTTAAACAGTTCTATTTTGAATTGATTTATGCCTTTTAACCTTGAATGAGATAAAAATAGGATTCCTTATAAAATGGGATCTATTCTCCTTCTATAAGCCATAAAAGTCAAGGAATGAAGGAAGCTAGATTCAGGCACTGAAATATAAAAAACTTTAAATCTTGCTTTTGCTTTGGGAGCTGTGCCTCCCCTGCCCCTTTTCTTTCTGTAGTCTCCAGACATGATAGTAGTATACACACACAGATGCTGGAACTGCTGAGAGCTTTGTGTGGGGTTGCAATCCTTGAGCACATTGTTCACATCTGTGGAAGCCTTTCTCTTCTCTTACCCTGTCCTCTTTCCCTCCTCACCTCTTCCTTCTGTCACTTTCCAACTTGTTAAGAGGCACAAAGGAAGTAGCACATGTACAGTGTAACAGTCTGTACCAGTGGTTCTCAACCTTCCTAATGCCGTGACCCTTTAATACAGTTCCTCATGTTGAGGGTTCCCACAGCATGAGGAACTGTATTAAAGGGCCGTGGCATTAGGAAGATTGAGAACCTCTGGTCTCTACAAACATAGGGCAGCTGACAGGTGGCATTAGTTCCCTTATACCTTCGGAGAAGGTCACTTTGCCAACTAACACTGTCCCTGTAAAGACACACAAGTGAAGGGGGGTCACTGCGCTGATGTTAGGATTTATCCTGAAAACTCCCTGGGAGTCGCCGTGTTTAAAGTCCTGTCTCCTATAGCCCAGGAAGTAAGGGGAAAGAGGGGAGGGGAGGGGGGAGTATGGGTGGAGGGAGGGTAATTGGTGGGAACACAACTATGGTGCATTTTATAAGGGTACATGTTAAATTTACTAACTGTAGAGTATAAATGTCTTAACACAATAAGAAAATGCGGTGAAGACTGTGTTAACCAGTTTGATGAAAATATTTCAAATGGTATATAAAACCAGCACATTGTACCCCATAATAGCATTAATGTACACAGCTATGATTTAATAAAAAAAAAAAAAAGGGTATTCACAAAAATTTAAAAAAATAATAATAAAGTCCTATCTCTTACATATGGTGTCAGGGTCTCATCCCTGAATAATCCGGCACGTGTTCTTGACTGCTGCCTGGTTCTCACCTGGCTCAGAGCCCGCTGCCTGGAGGGAAAGGAGCTGTTCTCAGGTTACCTCGGCCTGAGGGTAGATGACAGGGCCCCGGGTCTCTTTACCATGCACTTCACAGCTCTCTTAACCTCCTCAGTTTTCGGCTTGCTCACCTCGTCCAGGGACTTCTGGAGTAGAGATGGGAAGAGAACAAGGGAAGTCTGAAGGAGCAAACTGTGTTTGCAGCAGAGACTTTGTCAGAAAAGCCCTTTAAGAAGATAGAGTCGGTTTCCTTTAGCTTTGAAGAGGAGGCTCCCACCCCAGCATCTGTGTTGTCCAGTGACTTTCCATATATAGATATTTTTAGCTTTTATTTGGAAAAATTTCAAACTCAAAAATAGTTGTAATTATAATACACAAAGCACTCATATATCTTTTACCCAGACTCACTAGTTTTAAATCAGTGTTCTGTAATTTTCTCCGCATCCTCCATCATTCTTATTTTTTCTAAATTGAAAGTAGGTTGTGTCCATCCTGCCTTTGCCCCCTAAATACTTCACTATATATTTCCTAAGACCCAGGCTCTTCTCTGTGTAACCACAATATTGTTATTAAAATCAAGAATTGAGCATTGGCTCTAAAGTTGTGCCGGGGCCCATCACGTCCTCTGCAGCATGCTTGTCTCTGGGGCCGGCTTCAGTCCAGGAAGGCACATGGCTTCTGGTCGGCATGGCCCCTGAAGTCCCGTAACCTGGAGCAGATCCTCATCCTTTCTTGGTCTTGAATGATGTTGGTGTTGTCGAGAATACGTGGCCAGTTGTTATTTTAGCAGAACATTTCTCATTTTGGATTTGTCTGAAGGATTCAGTTCAGCACGTGGAGCTTGAGTGTGTTATGGAAAGCTGCTTTGCTCCCTTGTCAGGGCATCAAATCAGGATGCACACAAATTCCTTCTGACCTTCATTGGTGTTAGAGATTTGATCACCAGGCAAGATACTGTCTGGATTCTCCACTGTGTATTTACTGGTTTTGCCTTTGCAAGTAATAGGCCCTCTTTAGGCAGACCATGCAAGTATCCTGCTCTTTATCCCCACCCCATAGTTAATGTCTATTGATCATGCTTGCCTGGGCCAGTCTTTAATATTTTGGTTACAAATGGTAATTTTCCAACCTTACCACTTTCTCCATATGTCTGTTGGCAATCTGCTTAAGGGAGAGCCTTCTCTTTCCATCTCTTTGTTGGTCCATCTGTCCGTCCATCCATCCATCTTCAGTGCAGACTCAGAGATTTCGAGCGTTGTTTTTGAATGACATATAGTTCATTCCTGTCCTTAGGTGTTTTGATGCTCACATTGTCCTAGATTTGGATTGTGGCAGTCTTTCCAGGCTGGTTCTGTGTTTTAGGGTGGTTCTTTGTTTTTGTGACAACCCCTTGCCCCCCCTTTTGAGCACCCCTTTGCTTTTTGGCACAATAAGATATCCCTGGTTCAATGTGTACTTTCCCTGCCTCAACCCTGAAATCAGCCATTTCTCCAGGGAACCTAATTGCTTTTAGTGGCAAATAGTGGACAAATAGTGTTAGAAGCCAAAGTCTGGGCCCCATGTGTGCTCATTGCTACTGGGGGCTACTGCTTCCAGGCCAGTCAGCAGGCATAGTTTCAGAAATCAGGAATTCATATTAAAACCTTTAATTTTCAGTTCCATTCTAAACCATAGGGCTTTTTTTTTTTTTTAATTTACTTTGGTCTTTGACTAATTTTTCCTTATGAAAAACTTATTTAGCAAAAAAAAAAGCTTTAAATTGATATGTAAATTACATATTACAAAATCCACTCTTTTGAAGTATATTAATTCAGTGGTTTTTAGTATAACTAGAGTTGTAGTCTTTACCACAGTCAATTTTAGAACATATTCCTCACCCGACAAAGAAACCTCATACCCGTTAGCAATCATTCCCTCCACTCCTCCAGCCCCTGGCAGCTGCTGGCCTCCTGTCCCCATGGCACCGCCTGTTCTGGGCCAGGCGTACACAGAGACTCACATCGTAAGGGCCCTTTCGTGATAGGCTTCTTTCACTCAACATGATGTTTTTAAGGTTCATCCATGTTGTAGCATGTATCAGGGCCTCATTCTTTCTTATGGCCAGATAATATTCCACTTATGGGCACACCACATTTTGCTTATCTCTTTATCGATCGATGGACAGGATGCTTGGGCTGCCCCTTTTGGCTGTCATGGATTGTGTTCTGTGTACAAGTGTTTGTGTGGGCATGTGTTTCCATTTTCCTTGGGGCATATACCTAGGAGTAGAATTACTAGGTCATAGAATACAATAACTATATTTAATATTCTCAGGACTTGCCAACTGTTTTTCAAAGTAGCTGATCTTAGGCTTTTAATATTTTATTTGTTCATGGTTCTATAAATGTGATTTTTAATTCTGATTAGCAGTAAGGTACTTATTTTTTCAAAGCCTGTTCTTAATTTTTCTTTACTTCCTTTGGTTTTTAATTTTGTTAAGCTTTTCCCAAGAGAAGGAATGACTCATTGGAACCAGTAAAATTTTGACTAATGTAACTGTTTTTTTTTGAAAAATGTGGAGATGTGTTACTTAAGAACAAGCTGGTGTAGCAAGGCCACTTTATCAGGAGTCAAAGGCCTGGATTCTGACTCTTTGGATACTTCCCTGCCGTGCAATACTAAAGTATGGTGCCACTTGGTAGAGTGCTTTAGTTAAGTCACCTTTACAGAGGAATGATGCCACTTGCCTCGCCTGTCTCACTGGATGGTTATGAATGACAGTGGGAATGGTATAGGTGAAGGTCCTTAAACGTTTGCATTGTGCAAAGACTTGGCATGTTTAAATTTCTACAGCAATTTACTAATTAAAAGAAAAGAGTGAGCACTAGCAGAGTAGGAAAAAGACTTGAATTTCTTACATTCCAGGGCAAGGCTAACCCATTTTTGAGTCTTTTTATAGAGTAAATTAAAAAGTTTAAGACCTCTGCTTGAGTAAACATCCATCTGACCTTACCTTCAGCATTCTAGAATAAGCTTATTTCTTATTCCAGCCTACCCTGAAATCCACAGCTAGGAATATATATGAACTTTGCATTCAAAACCTAAAGTAATAGTAGAAATTTATTATTTGGGGAAATGAGCCTTCTTTTCTTTTATAGATATAGAAGGAAGTCAGGCAGTAATAAACCCTGTGCTAGTTGCTGTGCAGAAGTCCCTTGAGGGAGTGTGTGGCTGGAGCATCCCTGCCTATAACCTCTCTCCTCACAGGTGCCAGGACTCAAGAGTCGTTTGTCTGGACTTTGCCTTAGAGCTAAAACTATTTTAAAAAGTACTTTTCACTAGAGAGTCAGTGCAGGGCTCCATAATGAAGCTAAGATTTGAGCTGGGGGTGAAGTAAATTATGAATGTCATGATTTTATAGTGACATAGAATTCTACCTCAAAATTAGCATTATTCTAGTTTTTGTTCTTGAGATCTACAATTGGGGATTTTTTTCCTGCTTTCATGGAGAATGATTTTATGCACTTCCTTAATTTCATGGCTATTTGCCTTTTCTGCCTTTTAGCCGTTCCTTGCAATAAAAACTGATTCTGCAGGGCCTGTAGTCCCAGCTACTTGGGAGACTGAGGCAAGAGAATCGCTTGGGCCCAAGAGTTTGAGGTGCTATGAGCTGTGACGCTGTGGCACTCTACTGAGGGTGACAGAGTAGAAAAAAAAAATTAAAAGAAAAAAACTGATTCTGCTAAAGCTATTCATTCTTTCTTTTCCTTTCCGGAATATTAGTTTGTGAGCATCTTGAGGCCAGAGAGGAAGGTTTTTTCTTTTGATTTTTTTATCTTTGTATCTCTGTGACCCCTGGTGGTATTGGGAAGATGATGAGGATGCTTTCCTCTCTCTCAGCCCCAGTGACTTCTGCGTGTGGGGGCTCTCCTGACAGCGCACCTGCCGTCAAACATAATTCCTCAGAATTCCACAGAATGTTTGGAGTTTCGGCCTGTATTAGCCGTGTGAGTCAGGAAAAGATTCCAAATGCAGCTTCCTCTGGGCAGAGAGAAAGAAACTTGCACTAGCATTCCTTCCTATGAGTTAACTGAAGGCCTGCCACGTGCACAACTTCACAGGGCAAGTGCAAGGGAAGTGGAGAAAGGCTGGGTTGCTGGCTTGCAACCTGACCCCTGCTGAACACCACTGGGACACAGTCTACAGGAAACCATGAAGAATACTCAGTTTGCAAATGTATCTTTTCCTGATTCACACGGCTAATACAGGCCAGAACTCCAAAAAAAAAAAAAAAAAAAAAGAAAGAAAGAAAAGGAAAAATCACGGGCTCTCATTTTTAGAGATTTTATTTACATCACCTTTTCAAAAACAAATTTTACCTCTTTTTTCCTCTAATAATAAATATTACAGTGGTTGGTTTTTTTGAAACAGAGTCTCACTTGGTCACCCTTGGCAGAGTGCCATGTCGTCTTAGCTCACAGCGATCTCAAACTCTTGGGCTGAAGTGATCCTCTTGCCTCAGCCTCCCAAGTAGCTGGGACTACAGGTGCCCGCCACAATGCCTGGCTATGTTTTAGAGATGAGGTCTTGCTCTGGCTCAGGCTGGTCTCGAACCTGTGAGCTCAGGCAGTCCACCTGCGTTGGCCTCCCAAGTGCTGGGATTATAGGCGTGAGCCACCGAGCCCAGCTACCTTACAGTTTTAATGCCTTGTTTTTATTTGATCACAACAAACTCTAAGAAGAAGTAGGACAGTCGGACAGTCATTGCAAACAGGAAATTAAAGCACAGAGACTGTTGATTATTTAGTGATTTAATACTTACTGAGCACATCTGTGCCAAGCATGTTACAGGTGTCATTCTGTACAAGGAGGACAGTTTTGTCCAGTCAATGCAGACAGGAACTTAAAGCTCAGAGGCTCTCAGTGTTGTTAGAGACTTGCTATTTACCAAGCATGTTTATGTGCTCAGCACTTCACAAGTGTTACTCCTCACAGCACTGCAATGAGTGGTGGATTCTTTTGTCTGTACTTTATGGATAAAATCATAAAGCTTGGGGAGGTTAAGCCTAAGGTGATAGGCTTATAAATTATAATTTATTACTCAAACTGGACAGTTGTGCGTGTGAAAGAGGTTGCTATTATTGGTTATTCCAGGACAACAGGGGCAAGCTAGGACTGTCCTCAGCAAGCCGGGACATACGATTATCCTCCATAAGTAGCTGGCCCAACTTCACTCAGCTGATCAGCAGCAGAGCTGCACCTGAGTGTTAGGCCTCTGCCCCCACCTCATTCCATCCTCACCTGTCAAGGGCATCTTATCCCTGTGACCTTCTGATCAACAGCTCCTTTGTTCTGCCAGCCCTGCCCTATTTCAGCATTTCACTGCCCACTGCACAAGCCCCTGCCATGACCTCCCATTTTCTAGCCTATCACCATATGACACACTCCTTTGCCATGCCATGGCACTGCCGTTGTGGAGGCAGAACCCCGAGCAAGGCTGGTGGCAGTGGTGTGAGCACTCTAGTCCCAGGGATGGAGCTGCTTATCATCTGATTCAGGTATGTGCTATCTCAGTGCATACTTCTGAGACACCTGCGGTCTGACCCTTGAAAATGATAGTACAGCATAGTGGGTGCTGTGAAGGGTGAACATGGGCCCAGAACATGTGGGACAGGTGTCTGGCCCCGACGGGTCTAGTGGCAGAAGGCCTTCTGGAGGAGGGCTGCCAGCAGTGCTGAAGGGTCAGTGGAGTCAGGGAAGGAAAGGCCTTTGGTGGTTAAACACCCAGGAATGGGAGAGCACAGCACAGGGAAGAACCCCAGGTAGGAAGCCTTAGACTGGGAGTTGGACAGATGTGGCTGTACATTCTGGTGTCTTAGATTTGGAGATGTTGCTGATTTCTCTGCCCTCCATTGACTTACCTGTAGAATGGGGACTCTCCCTGCTTTGCGAGCTACAAATACATGGAGAGTAACTCAGAATGTGTGGGCTCAGGAGTGATGGCTAGTGACGGCTGTTTTTGTCATCTTTGAATTATGTCTTCAGTGTACGGTGCATGGGAGGAGAAAGGGAGCAGTGAACTTGGCGGGATGGAGAGGTGATGGACATCTCCAGGGGAGAACCTCTGAGTCATGTAGGCAGGGAGGTGACATGATCTCATCTGCTTCGTACAGAGATGACAGTAGCATCAGAGAGAGAATGTTTAGGAAATGAGTGAGCCTGGAGGCAGGGTGATTACTGTAGTAACACAGATGAGAATTCCTGGCAGCTGTTCGTATATGGGCTAATGGCTTGAGGGATATAGAGGAAAAGGTGATGTTGAAATGTTCTTGGGCACAGAATCAGTAGCACTTGATGCAAGGGGACCAAAAGAAGGGAAGACAGAAGCATTTGACAGTATTTTGTAGATTTCTGGTTTTAAGCCATGGCCGTTGATCAGAGGAACAAATAGTTTGGCATTTGAAGTGCCCATGAGGAACATTCAGTTAAAGAGATGACCACGCAGTGGTGAGTTCAGAAGAGAAGTTGGGGTCAGAGAGGAGAGAAGGGTCCTCATCAGTGATCAGAAGGAATTTGAATTACTCAGTATGGTTGAGAATCCCCTGGGGAAGAGTGTAAAGAAAGAAAAGGAAGTCACATCACATCTAAGGAAGTTTAGGGAAACAGAGTCTACAGAAGGGGCTGAGACTGAATGGCCAGAAAGGTAGGGGGGTGCTAGGAGAACTCCAGGGAGAAAAGATTGTCAGGTCAAATGCCAGATTAACATGAGGACTGGAAAGTATAGCAGACTTGGAGTTCTTTGTGAATGGGGAGGGAGTGTGAAGTAGGAGTCAGTTTAGAAAGGAAGTGGAGGACTGATTAGCCCTGGTGGGGAGAAGATTAAGGCTTATGTTCCTGGTGGGGGGAGGGATGATTGCTTCCATTCCTTTGCCAGGGAGGAAGAGCAAGAAGGCGAGTGGCCACTGCCTATGGCCTCTGGTTTCTCTGTGACAAAAAAGAAAGAATGCTCTCCTCATGCAGGGTGAGGGGACGGGGAGGACCTGGGAAGGTGGGGAGTACACTTTGTGTGTGCATACACTTAAACTTAACTGTGCATCTTCCTACCTGAGAGGCATCAGTAGTGGAGTTATCTAAGGGGATAATCTCATTATTTGGGACAAATGATAACTCTTTACAAATCATCTTAAATATATAGTCTAACAATTTGTGTGTGTGTGGTGCACCTTGATGTAAATCATGGATGGTTTTGTACCATAAACATTATGTGAATGGGTGTTTAGATGATCTTGTTTCCGTCTAGCTCTAAGATTCAGTTATTCTACATATTTATAACTTAGTTTGTAAAAATGTATTTCAAAGATTTACATTTTATTTCATTAGAAATACATCTAAATAATTGGGCTTCTTACTCATCAAACAGCTCTCTGCCCCCCGCCTTATGCAGAGTTTGGGGTTGCCGCTGTAGTATCTGCTCTCTCACCAAGACACCTGTTACTCTTGAGACAATCTTTCTGAGCTGCCTATGATGGTAAGCCCATTCTTGCCAAGTAAAACCCTGTCTTAGACATTTTCTTTCATATTGTAAAATGTTACAGATACTAGGCGGAAAGAGCATTTCTATCACCTTTTGACATGTTTGATGCCTTTGTTACTTAATTAGTACTGATGTGTAGTGTTTCCTGCCTGCTAGCCCTCCTCAAAGCACTTACAAATATTAATTTCTGTCCTCTTTATAATGACCCCATGAGACAGGGTCTGTCATTTTCATCTCTGTTTTACATATAAGGGAACTAAGGGGCAGAGAGGGGAGGCTAAGGAACTTGCCCAGATCACAAGGCTGGGGTTGGCCGTGTCAGACTCACTCTCAGGAGTTGTAGCTCCGGCATTTGTCTCCTTAGCCACTGTGCTGAGTGCACAACATTGCTGTGTGGTTTACTAGCAAAGATGGAGACCTAAGACAGTATCTGTCTCTTCCCTCTCCCCCTGTTCCTTTCTCTCCCTCTCACTCTCTTTCTCTCTTCCCCCCGCCCCCCACACACACGCCGTGTGCCCATGTACAAAAACATACCAGTTTTTCATAGAGCAACTAAATCAGTATTTCGGCTAATAACTCATAATTTTCCAGCGCATAGGTGTTCATCAGAAGTCACTTTTCTGTGGACATACACAGCGCTTCTTCAGTGCTTTCAGAGGCATCATGGAGGTTTGAAGCGGTCCCTGTCACAGGACGCACATCAGCTGTTGAGTGTTGCTGCACAGCATGCACGGCAGAAGGTGTCTGTCCACCCTTTTTCCCTCTGCCACACCCTGAGAGGAGCAGTTCCAAACAAAGCCAAAACAGAGAAACTGCACTTCGGGCATGGAGATTTTCTCGTGGAAGGATTCTAGTTATTTCATCTTTGTAGTGACATGAGGTTTCAGTTTAAGAGAAGTTTACATTTCATGAATGTTCTAGTCCTGACAGTCAACAGATGACCTAATGATCAGATGGCATTTAGAGCACTGAGATACCCTAAAATTAAAATCTTTTTAACCGAATACTTTTTATTCCATTTGGAAATTGTTAAATAGTTTGAAAGCTTGAGTGTGTGGCCCCCTGGAAGATGAAAGCCTTTGGCCCATCCGCACTTAGTTTTGGGATGCTTGGAGTGACACCGGGGGCTGTTTGCAGGCCAGGACCAGTTCTGCAGTGCAGCTGGTCTTGAGTTAACCCTCTGAGCTGTAGGGACACCCGAGCACTTCACTCTCCCTGACTTCATAGCTTGTATTTTCTCATGGAAATCACTTGTTCTCTGCAAGTCTCATTATGTTTTAACCTGGAAGGAACTGTGTCAGAGGAAATAATTGAAACTCTACAGGAAATAGAAATGATACTTTGTCATTTTCCTTTTCTTTGACTGTTAGTATTATTAAAGTTATCCTGTATTTCTAAAAATTCATTAAAACTGGGAAATCCAGCTAATTACTGGATTTTTGTTTTAAATAGTGTTTGATATTTTCATTTGTGAGAGAGTTTGTATCTCTAAGGAAAATTTTGTCTGAATTTTTAGTTTGCCATTCACATAAATAGCTGTTGTTATACTCTGAGATTTTTGTGACTTAAATATTATTAGAATTTTTATTCAATTTAGAAATTGTAACCACACACTGAACTACAAAAATTTGAAAAGAGGAAGAGAATTGTTTTTGATGGTTCTGGATTATTTTAATGAGAATTAAATGTGATTACTTTGATTGATTTGAAAATGCCATGTTAAAATTGACATTTGAGCTGTAACTTGGAGTTTACAAGTTTTCTTGAAGCCCTTTGCTTATACAGGCACATAGCAGTGTTAACTTAAGAAGAGAAGCCCGAAAACAAGCCATAGCCTTTAAATTTCCTGATTTGGGTTATTTCCTTTTGACCTATGTGCTATTTGTGTAAAGCCAGGGCTGGGAGAAGGTCAGGATGCTTCAGTAGTGCAGCGCCCTCTAGCTGTGATTTAAGAACTTGGCTACCTGAAAGAGCAGCTAGTATTGTTTATTACATAGTTATGAGAGGACTCTGTTTATAACATTACTTATATGTTTCTCAAGCTGATACAGATTTTTATAATTTTTTTACAGAGGGAAAATGATTAAATGTGAGATAAATTTCAAAGTATTAAACAGGGCGTTTGGTTTCTAATTAGCCTTAACTCTTCCTTACTGAGTTCATAAACTGTGCATGTCCATGGTTTTGTTGGAGGTAGGCAGGCCAGGCATACGATTTTTTTGATTCCTAAGGGATTAGTTTTTTTGTTGCCAGAAAGACACTTAGCATAACATCAGGAAAGTAGAAAGTTGTTTGCATGATTTGATTTTACTATTTCTTTTCTTTTTTTTGGTCAGAGCTGGGTTTGAACCCGCCACCTCCGGTATATGGGGCCAGTGCCCTACTCCTTTGAGCCACAGGTGACGCTCTGCATGATTTGATTTTTTTCTCCCTGATTTGCTTTTGATCAAGAATTATCCATATTGGCCTGGTGTGGTGGCTTACGCTTGTTTTTCTGGCACTCTGGAAGGCCGAGGTAGAAGGATCCCTTGAGCTCAGAACAGCCTGAATAAGAACAAGACCAAAACCCCATCTCTACTAAAGATAGAAAAATTAGCTGGGTGTTGTGGTTGGTGCCTGCCTGTAATTTCAGCAACTCAGGAGTCTCAGGCAGGAGGATCACTTGAATCCAGGAGTTTGAGATTGCTCTGAGCTAGCTCACTACATGGCACTCCAGCTTGGGTAACGAGTGAGACTCTGCCTCAAAAAAAAAAAAAAAAATTATCCAGATTGATGTCTACTAATCATACTGCCCAAATAGCTGCCAGAAATCTACTTATTCAACTAGTTGTCATCACTGTGTAATTTGTGTTCTGTTTTCTTTATTATTACCTTTCAGAAGTAGTTCTTTTTTCTAAAGTTCTTCAGAAAGCTCACTTAATATATGTACAATTGTGAAAGAACCAGTCATAAGACCCCACAAGCATGCTACCTTAAGGGCATCCCCTGGTTGTAATTTCAGAAGCATCAGATGATGTTTCCCTTTTTTAAATTTAATTTAATTTTATTTTTTTAAAATACATGTATTTTATTATTCTTCCTTACATTAGATGTTTCCCTTTAACATGTACTTTAACCCTAACAAAGGAATACCTTTTCTTTCCTTTATAACTTCTCCTGCTGAAATTCAAGCAGATAAACCAGGAGATTGTAAATTAACATTGTCTGCATTTTCTGTGTCCACCAATCAGCTGCCCTAAGAGTAAATGAAATGAGTGCAGTGGATACTTGCCTTGCTCTTGCAGAATAAAATCAGGACACACCTTAATCATTGGCTTTTGTTAATACATTATGTATTTCCCACTGGTCCCAAGCAGCTGATTTTTGTGGACTCCGGAACACATTCTTCGATGCTTGGTTGCAAGAATCTACTTTTCTTCTGATACAGGCGTCTGGGGACTGGGAGTACTTGTGGTCACTTCTGTGTGGAAGGGCGAGGAAGTTCACTTCATGAATAGTGTTTTTGTACCATTCTTGTTCTTAGTGGAAGTTCCTAGTGACCTTGCTTGTTCAGATGTTTTTCCTCTGTGGTCTGATACCATGTTAAGGGGGTGATGTTTCTTGAAAGAATTCCGAGCCCTGTGTAATTGCCTTTGTTCTTTGACATTGTTTTCTAGCATCCTCCAGGACAAATAGCCAGGAAATACAGCTCCTGCTCCACTATCTTCCTAGATGACAGCACAGTCAGCCAGCCAAACCTCAAGTATACAATTAAATGGTGGGTACGCAGATTTTTTTGTTTTTCTTTGGTCTTATCTGAATATTTTCTCTGTTCTTTAATCTGACAGCTAAACTGGTTGCTTGTGGGTTCTAGAAGTGATAAGATTGGGGCTGGGGTGGGGAGAGGGTACTGACAATATTCAGGAAATTTTTTTAAAAAGTGATTTTGGTAGTTAAAATGTGGGGGTGATCAAAATATTTGTATTGCATAGAAAGACCAACATTTTAAATTATGTTAAATATAGATTACTCAAAATATATTTTCAATTTTTGTGGATACTTTCCACCCTGTTGCTTTTTATTGAAGCCATCTGGTATAACTCTGCTAATGTTTTACTTGTAAATAAAACAAGGCTCGTATTTTCCCAGTTGAATCCTCAGGGCTGCAGTAGAAAGCCCACCGAGGGTAGTGAGTGTACTTGCCCGAGTCAGGAGGTCTGAGTTCTGACCTTGGCTCTCTCAGTGAGGGTTTGGTGGGACCCTTCTTTATGGGATCTTATTTCTGTTATTTTAAACTTGAGTTTGAGAGAGAGGACAAGGAGTCTGTGGATAAAATTCTTTCCGTTTTGGGACTTCAGTTTCCTTATTTTAAGAGGGAGGGAACACTTTTTTCCTTTAATGTTCCCAGCATTGTGGTAATAATAGCACTTGGCATGGACCACAGAGAACTTAATGTGTGGGGATCTGTGGTCAGCAGCTCAACTATGAATAATCTGTGATATTTTAGCAATAATACATGGCAGCAGGTGAAATAAGTGTTTACGTTTTTAAAATAAGAAGTATTCCTCCATTTCAGTGGGCCAGGTTTTCAGGCTTAGAAGCCCAGTTCTAACTGTGGCCACACATGGCAGTCAGGCAGGCTGCAAGGACAGTAGCTATCCTCTGTGGACAGTGTCCACTCCAGGTGGAATGTGACAGACAAGCCATTTGGGTGGAGGCCTCTTGCCTATAGATAATTCTCATCTCTCCTGTTGGGCTGCATGTTTCCAGGGTTTCACATTTGGGTGAGAATATAGCCTCTTCACTCACTCCCTTGGCAGCTAAAGGCATAGGAGAGATTGCTGGGTGCAAACCCCAGCAGGCAGTACCCGTGGCTGGGAAGAGATGTGTCTGAGCTCTGTAAGGCCGGACCTTGCCTGAGCCACCCCTTAGCCTTAAGGCTTCCTTACTAAGTTCATAAGCTGTATACCCAGGGTTTTGTTGGAGGCAGGTAGGCCAGGCATCCAATTTTATGTTTCCTAAGGGATTAAATTTTTGTTGTTAAAAATGACATTTAGCATAGCATTAGGCAAGTAAAAAGTTGTCAGCATGATTGTTTTTTCAGTTTTTTCCCCCTGATTTGCTTTTGATAAAATAAGAAGTATAGCCCTGGGTCTATAGTTTACCACTGGAAATGGGAGGTACAGGACCTCCTAGAAGTATTTTCTAGATTGAGTCATTAGGATTGTGGAGATAGTGGAAAGGCAGTAGAACACAGCTGTGAGCATCTGCTCAGGCTCTGAAGGGCCCAGAACTGGGATGCTCACTGCCCTGTCATCCCCACACCTCTCACAGGGAGGGGCTGGAGCAGAGCTGGACGGCTTCCCTTCCGGAGCAGTGGGAGCGCCTGGGATTCACCCTTGGACCACTTAAAATTGCCAATGGCTGTGACATAGGCACTTAGGAGCCTGGCAGGAAAACTGAGTGGTAATTTGGTAGTTCATTGGTTGAATCTGGGAGGTGCAGGCACCTATGATAGGAATGTTTGTCCATATAAATCATTATTCCCACTGCACCCAGGGGTCACCTGGGACCCTAAAAACACACTGATGTTCATTGTCTCCCTGCAGATCCAGACTGAATCTGTCCGAGGTATAGATGGATGTCTGGATTTTTAAACCTCCTAGGAGATTCTAACCTGCAACCAAGGTTGAGGGCCGCTGATGGAAGTAGACAGCTGTGCTCCTTTTACCCCCATCATAAGTTTCAGTGTCCCCTTGAAACTTTTAAGTCAACTGTGGGTGAACATGTCAAGGGCCCAGAAGCTGAGATGCAGCAACATTTAGGATGGCTGACTATGGAGACAGAGGGTCAGTACAGACATGGCAGCTTCCCTGATTCCCTAAATTTGAAATTCCCATGGTCATAGTTCAGTTGCTTTACCAAGTATCCTCTTTTAAAAACATGCCTTGGGAAGTAGGGTCTTGTCAGGGTGGACCCTAACGGAAATTAGTGCCATTGGAATCCATCCCAGGAAACACGAGTTTCTCACATTTGATTTAGGTGAACAATGAAATACATTTTGAGGTGTTTGCAGGCCTTGTAGAGTCCTTCAATCAGGGGCTTGAGAGTGTGAGAGGAAAGGGACCCTCGAAGGGAGAGGAGTGCCAAAAGGTGAAGACGCTACTCCAGATGTCATCGTATTCTGTGGTAGTGCCTGAACTTACCCATATCCGGCAGAGGAAAGCTCCTATTTGATTACTTGGTTCCTCTCCCTCCTTTAAATCCAGGCCCTCTTGCCCTTTACCTGCAGCATCAAAATTGGTAAGAAAATCATTACAGCTGAATGTTCAGCTACATCGTGGGCATAAGTGGGCATTTGTGGGCCATGCTTGCTTCCTAAAAACTATTCACAACCTTGCTTCTGTGAGAGAATGCTCTGAGTTCTCAAGAACAAATTTATCAGCTGGTTTTTGGAAGATAAACCACCTGTAAATTGGGGATGGCCCAAATTAGCAGAGACTTTTGCTAATTCTAGTTGTGGCTGGGGCGGAGAGTTGAGTGCTGGTCTAATGGTGAAAGAAAAACTAAAAACTTTGGGCACCCATTCTGTGTTCATTCTTTCTATAGACATAATTTTTTACTTTGAGAATTGGATTTTCCAGTCTTCCCTTTAAATGCCAATAGTTGTATGATTTCAGAGTTTGCCGACCAGCCTCTATGTTCCTGCAGCCAACCCTTCCCCACCAAATCCTGTACTGAGCCTTAGAAAGCGATCAAAGGAAAAAGTGGAGAGTGCTGGGGACCTTGTCCACACAGCTGCCCATGTTGTCCGCAGTTCCCCCACTTACTTTCTGTGTCCTGATTGCAGTGTGACCCATCAGACTCAGGTTTGGGAAGGGTGGTAAGAGCTGAGTTGTAGGGTTAATGGGTCTGCCTAGTCACTTTCAGCAGAGCCCATAGATGTCCTGGGTACTTGGTTGGTAAGATTATGGGATAGTAGCACTGATGGGTGGTTCTGTCTGTAGATGAGGCAAAAGTGACTCGTGGTGTCACAGCACAGCCCCCTATCAGACAGTGCCCACAGGGCTCCCACACTGTGCCTAGGGATTGTCCCCGGATAGACTGGATCATCCCAGTCCATAGAGAGGTGCTTGGGGATCCTGTAACTTGAAAGACAATCAAAGGGGCACCCTCTTTGTCGTACAGATTGACAACGAGCATGGCCATCTTCGCTGTGCTATCCGGGGCCTGGTAATGCCACTTTCATGGCCAGCAGGTGCAGTAAGCTCCCATCTTGGGTCCCAGGCAGAGGCTGCTGTGTATGACCGAGCCAGGCCCTGGCTGAAATTGGGCAAGTAGAAGCCAAGCAGCAGGACTGAGGTAAAGAGTGCCACAAAGCCGGGGCTTAAAAGAGACTAAATGCACAACAGAATGGGTATCAAGGAGTCAGATGTGGCAAGGTCTTCTAAAGTCAGGTACAGAAGAACAGAAACCTAATGCAGGCAGTTCTCCTTAGACTTTAAAAAGCCCTAAAGCCAGACCCGAACACCACTAAGGTTAGTACTAACCTCGGCACAGCCCCCAGGAGAAAAGTCTATGAGCACCACGGCCCTTCCTGTGACAGGAAGGCAGGGTTCCTTTCATACAGATACAGTCAGGGGCCCCAGAGGCCTCTTGCAAAAACAGCGATTCATTGTTACCTCGAAACAAAGGGTTTTGGCCCCCATGGTTCAGGGGCTGGGTGCACATAATGCACGATTATCATCACAGACATTCTGGGTCCCTGACTCACATAGGTGGGTGCAGCACTGGTTCTCCCCTGTGAGACACCCATGTTTGCTGTTATAAATTAGGCATGTTCTACCCAACCTGCAGTGGGTCTGCATTCTGGGGAGAGATACCATCCCAGGAGTGCCCTTAAAACAAAATACTGGAAAGATTCTGTCTCTAGGTTAGGATGCTAAGAGCTATACTCAGAGGGGAGGTTAAAGTTATGGCCAGTGGTATTGCCATGCCCAAGGCAGATAACAAATGGTCACAGCTACTATTCAGATCTAAAGAGGGTAAGGACTGGCCTTCCTCCAGAGAACCCGTACAACGGTTCTGTCGGCTAATGCAAAACCTGACCCACCTAAAGGATGATGGTTGATTTCCAAAAATGAAGAGGACTCCAGCCATACCTGTTGCTGTCCTAAGTGTGATTCAGGTATTAGAAGACTAATTCAGGTATTAGAAGATGCCTTGTTTGGGTACATGGCGTTACTGGCGTAGACTTAATAAACACCTAGCATACCCTTAGCTCCACAGACCTAGAGCACGTCTGCCAACCTGAGAGGGCCAATAGTAGCCCTTCCAGATGCTCCCTCAGGCTACTCACATGGGCCCTTGTCTGCCATGGTTTGATGGCCAGAGCCTGCTCTTTAGGTGATATGCCCAGCATTTGCAGGAACATTATATAGAAAATAGTTTACTAACATTTGCAGTCTTTTACAAAAGGCTACCCAAAAGGTTCTAAGATACCCAAAACCCAGAGGATGGGTGTCAACTGACAGAGTCCAGGGATAAGGAGACACCATAAAATTCCTGGATATGGTCTAGTCAGATAGAACCTGGATTTTGCCCAGAGCCGTAATTGACAAAATGCAGGCTTACCCACAGTCCCAAACAGTTAAAAAGTAGAAACTTTTGTAGGTCTAATAAGATATATATTTTTTTCTTTTCTCTTTGGAATTCTTTATTTAGGTTTTCACAAAATACAAAGCTCAAACATAATCGTCTGCGTCCTGACAAAATGAATCAAATAAGTGGTTAGCACACAAACACAGCGATCTTTTTCATTTTTAAAAATATAAATAACAAATGTTCCAGGTTTTACGATTTTCTCCTGTGTGTGTGTGTCTTTAAGGCTTTCTGTTGCGGACCCTTCATTAACGGTACCTGTACTCTGTGGTCAGGGCACACTGCCATCGACAAGGCCACTGTGGATACATTCCTAAGGGTGACACACACTGACCCATGTTCCTCCACCTGTTAAAAACTAAACGATCAGACACCCTTCAGTCAGTTCTCAGTCTCATTAACTCTCATCCTGCTGCAGAGTGCTAACAGAAAGGGGACCGTCCAGCAGCATTCAGCTCTCAGCCAATCATGGAGGGCCAGAAAGGAAAACCAGGCTTCCTCCAGAGAGGATTCCTCTCCTTTTACCCCAGAGAGCCCCCCAAACCCATATAGCTTAAATTGTGGTTCGTACTGAAACATTTTTCAGATTCAATAGTGTTGAGAGAAATGGTGATTTGGGGTTGGGTACTTTTGAAGAGGTTAAAGCGTTAGTAAGATATGAAAGGACCTTCATTCCCACTTGGCCCAGGGTCTCAGTCCATTGTACTTCCTAATAAGAAAAGGGCACATTGAGACAGAGGTCTGCTTTCAGGGCGATTCCAGCCTTAGGTTCAACAGGATGGAACGTGAACTGGGGAATCAAGCCCAGAACTAATGAATTGTCAACTGACTGCCTCTTTCCCCAGCAATTGCTGCTTTTAAGACCACCGACCAGGCCGGCCCATGGAGCTGTGCTGTGCCTGAGCCCGCAGCTCCGTGTTCTCATCCTCTAGGGTGTGACCTCGAATGGGAACTGGCTTACAGAGCGGCTCTTTCTTCTGGAGGTCTTAGGCCATGACAATGTCCATTCTTGTCTTTAGCTTAGGAGATAGTGACCTTGGGGCCCTGAAGATTTTCACTGAATCTGCAGCAGCCAGAAGACCTTTTTTTTTTTGGCCAGGGCTGGGTTTGAACCTGCCACCTCTGGTATATGGGTGGCACAGATGCCACCCCAGAAGACCTTTTGATAGGGGAGTAACAGTATTTGAAATAATTCTCTTATAGGTTTTATTTCTTGATCCTAATAACAGCTCTGTGAGGTGAGTTGTATTATTCTAATTTTATAGATGAGGAAATGAAGGCTCCAAGAGATGAATTAACTCTAATTAGTGAAGGAGGCAGGTTTGGAACCCAGGATGATCTGACTTCAGTCCAGTGATACTCACCCTGTGTCGTGCTGCTTCACAGGGGGGCAAGAACCATTTTCTTTCTCAGTCAAATATATCACTATGCTAAAACCAGTTGTATAAAACATTCGGTTTAAATATGACATTAGATTAGAAAAAAAGTCATCACTGCATGACTGTTAAATGAATAAAACAGTAATTTCTCCCCCTTTCCCAGAGAGAACATGATAGAACAGTAGGGCATAAAACCATTACATAAGGCAGAAATCATGACATCTACCGTCTGAACCTGAATTTTTTCATTGTTAAAATAGAATAAATAACATCTACTATTTTCTCTTCCAGAGCTGTCATTAATAACATGAAAACACTTGGAAAACATTATTTTTTAAAGTCTGATACCCTTTCACCCCAGTTCCTGCATCAGCTTAGATGCTATTCAAGATGTTAGGAGGAAAAGGATGTGCTCCCACTTATTTGCTGCTCATGAGTACTTTAACACTTAGCTGAAGGCATTTGCATGAAGAGGTCTGGAAAGAGAGATATTTGGAAAAATACAAGTTTTATGATAGAGTGAGATTAACTACTGTCATGTTAAGTCATAGGGAATCATCTGAGTTCTTTGCAGTCTAAAGGACATGCCCACAGCTCCCAGCTGGTGTGACTGAGAAGGTGGGTGTGTTTGGGCCGAGTTGTCTATCTCCAAGTGGGTGCTCTGGATTCTGTACCTTCAGAGAATGAGACCACTGTCTGGGACAGCCAATCAGCTATGTTCTTAGAAGCTTAAAAAATAATTTCTTGCCTCCTCAGTAAATTTTAATGTAAAACAAAAATAGTGGAAGGATCCAGTTTTTAAAAGAGGAAATGTTCAAAAGTTGTCTAGTCAAACCCTGCCAACATAATAGAGGATTAAAGAAACTTGAATTGTAAGCATTACACCTTTTTACCTGACAGTTAGAGAACACTTTTGTCACAACATTTAAGGTCAATCTTGGCGAGTGGGAGGTGCAGCAGACTCAGGTGGGGGAGTAAAGTGGTATAGTCCTTATGTAAAAATGTTTGGCAATGTGTGTTGGGAGTCTTTCTATTACTAATAACTTTAGGTCAAGTCATTATGATTATGAGATATTTTCTTATGGAAATAATAGAGATTGCACAAATACCTGTGAGGATGTTCATTATGGTGTTAATTATAATTGCAAAATATTAGAAAACTTAAGTGCTCAATTGTAGGGGAATGGTTAAGTAAATTATTCAACAACCATATGATGGGATATATTTACCATTTAAAATCATGACTTGAATACTTTAGTGATCAGAAAAAATGGTCACATAATAGGGATAAAAGTAGGATGCAAACTTGTTTACACATATAATTTATAGATATGGATAGCTATGTATCTCAAGCTAATAGTTATCATTGGACAGAATTTTTTTATACTTTCTATATTTTCCAAAATTTCTGCAATAAATATCATGTTTTTATAATCAGAAAAACATTATTTTGAAACAGAAAAAATTCAGGGGAAGGTAATGTAATTGCTTATTAAGTGTATATCTTTTAAAATGTAAAATGAAAATTTAAGGTAGTACTACAAATAAAAAATACAGTAGCATTTGAGCACATGAACAGCAATTTGGGAAGATTGCCAAAAAGTTATTGATTTAAGAGAAAAACTTGCAAACTATTGTAGGTTTGTTCACATTTTTTCAGTAGTTATAAAGAAACCACCGGTTTTCTAAACTTATTAAGTAATGAGTTGAAGGTTTCTAAAGGTGTTTAGTTTATACCACTTGTTTTTACATCATACCTGTGTTTTACAAGTGAGGAAAGCTTAAAATTTCTGCATAGAAAAAGCAGTTCATTTCTGAATATCACTTAAAGTTCTATTGTTGCTAGAAAAGATTTAATTCCTGGGAATGAATACCAGATTGATTTACTCTTAAGAGTAAATTTTCTTGATCAGTATTCTGAATGAAATGGGAATGTTCAGGTGGGTTATTAGGCTTTTAAGTATATCTAAATATTTGTGTTCAAACTGATGTCACATAATGTGTGAGATTTTGGGTCTGCTTATGAAACATTGAACCTTCTGCATTTTATTTTACAGTGTAGCTCTTGCAATATATTATCACATCAAAAACAGGTATGTGGGTTAATTTTGTGCTAAAAACATCACACATTATTTTTGATTGTTTTTCCTGTTTTTCTCCTGTTACGTTGTAGTTGCTTCAACCTTTTAATTTTATATTCTTAACTTACATTTTCATAAAATTTCTAAAGGTAGTATAATTTACCAAACTTCCTAGGTAAGTGCTTACCTGCTTCTGAATCAAAGGAAACCAAATGGGTTTTTGTGGCTGAAATCAGCAAAATGGAACAAAGTTTCTTAATGATGTTTGGCTTCTTCTTCATTCATTATTTTCTGTATAATTTGTTTAAATATTCTGTCTTTTACAAATATTTTTTAAAAATTTGCTGTGTGTAAATTAACTTGAAAAAAATGTTTATAGTTTGAATTTAGTAGAAGAAATTTTGGTGTAAATTTAGACATAAACTATTTTAGTTCAATAGAAGCCCTCTTTCTGATATCAGTGTATCTGGCAATATTCAGTTAATTTAAAAAGTCAGTAAAAACAGGGAATCCAAAAAAATGTAACTCCAAAATTCTATTTCAATATAAAACATGTAAGAATACACTCATTAGCCAGGTTTTTGTTTTTGTTTTTAAATGCAGCACCAAGACATTTGCTTCAAGCACAGGACATTCGTTGGAGACCTAAAGTGTCTTTTGTAAGCCACACATGTAATTCATTCTTTCCAGATTGGGTTTTTTTCTCACCAGTAATGAGAAAATTTAAGGACATTAGCAAAACAGTGAGTTTGATTGCACCTAATTCTGCAGAAAATTTATTTTTTGTGATTTCCTTTTATTGGGTCTTTCCAAAGCATCTTTTTTTCTTGAGAACAAAGCCACTCTCACTGTAGTCATATTTCATGGGTTGGTGTAATATTTATTTGTTAAACAAGCATAATCACAACTGGTGTGAACTAATTTGGGAACAGGCAGAGTCATCGTAGAGCAAGCATGGATCTCAGCTGGTGGGAGCACCCCCACCTTTAGTCTGTTCAGAGTGGGGATAGAGTTGTGCTAAGTTAGGGTACAGGAGGTTGGATGACAGCTTCTGATGAATGGTGTTATGGAAAAACATAAATATCTGGAAGCTGACACCAGATATTGTCATGGCCTATTTTCATATTGTAATGGTGCTCGAGAATTTTGGATCTTTAAGAATTTATGAATGGTATAATTTAGGGATGCTAAATCAAGGACTGGAATAAAACATCAGTGACAATGCAGATTCTGTCTTCTTGCTGATTTCTGTGATACTGGTTCACAGTTTTGTTTTGTTTGGTTTTTTTTAATTTTTATTTTGTTGTTGTTGCAGTTTGGCCAGGGCTGGGTTTGAACTCGCCACCCTGGGTATATGGGGCCAGCACCCTACTCACTGAGCCACAGGCACCACCCTGTTTCACAGTTTTTAAATGTTGCAGCCTTAAGCAACAATGTAATATCATTAGTGAAACTCAGGTGTGCTTTCAAGCCAGATTTGCTTTAGAATCTCTTGAAATTTCTCAGCTCTTAGGCTGTCATGGATCCCAAAGTTAATTTAATAACAGCCAATTTTAGTAAGGGCTTGTTCTCACTACTCTGGTCAGTTCTTTACATGCCTTATCTCACACTGAGTTTTAGTAACAACTCCTAGAGATGATACTATAATATCTCCATTTTACAGATAAAGAAATTGAGGCCCAGAGAAATTAAATAATTTGCCTAGGATTATTTAACTAGGGAATTGAACACAATCTTCCTCTGACTCCCTTAATCATATTGCTCTGCTAGATTAATGGTGATAAATTAGTCCCAAAGTGAGTGAGGGGAAGTAGAGGCTGTCCAGCTGAAAACAGAGCACTTGTAAACAAGTGTGTTTGATCTAGAGTGTACCTGAGAGTGTCTGGGGAGGAGGCAGCATCCAAGTGTGTTTAGTCTCCGAGTGTAACCTGAGAGTGTCTGGGGAGGAGGCAGTGTCACTCTCCATAGATGTTCATGGTAAATCACAGGGCAGACCTTTGAGGCTGGTGACTGCTATGTGGGCGCTGTGGATGTGGTGCTGCTCAGCGGGAATACGCAGTCTGCTTCACAAAGGAGTCTCCAGAATCCTTTTTCCAGAGTCATTTTAACTCAAGTTCTTAATCTTCATTTATATTTTTAGCTTCCGTTCTCATTTTTAAAATTACTTCTGGTGAAGGTTTCTGAAACGTGCAGGGTGTCTTTTCAGGGGCTCTCATTTCCTAGGAAAAGTGAACAGGACCCAACTATCTGAGGAAATAGGGTGCCATCCAGCCTTAGTCTCCCACGTGGCATCTCGAGTGTCTTACAGAGGCTGTAAATGAGGTGAGGGTGTCAGCTGATTCTTCATAGCTTGGGTCATTATCAAAGGACGTGCAGCTAGGTACAGCAGAAGGCACTGTCTTCATGCTTCAGACTGTGCTGTCAGGCTGAACCTTCCTTTCACTTGAGGTTATCTGTGTCTTTGCTGTCTGCGTTCATGAAGGCGTGTGCAAGCAAGCACAGATGTGCTGCCCAGAGCTTTAGAAAGAATTCCTACTGTGTGATTATGGGAATGAAAACTGAGCTGTTTTGTTAAGCTTTATCTTGTATGCAGAACAAATTTATTTTTTTTTATTTTTGAGACAGAGCCTCAAGCTGTCACCCTGGGTAGAGTGCCCTGGCATCACAGCTCACAGCAACCTCCAATTCCTGGGCTTAAGTGAGTCTTCTGCCTCTGCCTCCCAAGTAGCTGGGACTACAGGCGCCCACCACAACACCCCGCCATTTTTTGGTTGCAGCCGTCGTTGTTTGGCGGGCCCAGGCTGGATTCGAACCCACCAGCTCAGGTGTACATGGCTGGCGCCTTAGCCCGTTGAGCCACAGGCGCCGAGCCACAGAACAAATTTATAAAGCATAATTTGTAGTGTTTGCCACAATGAGTGTGTCACAGACAGGTCTGTAAGCTCCTGATGTTCTGAAGCCTAACTATGGAAATTAGATGCAACACCCAAAAGCAATAGTTTTCAAATTTTGTGGAAGTTTTTTTTTTTTTTTTGAGATTTTTTTATTTTGTTGCCCTTGGTAGAATGCCATGGTGTCATAGCTCACAGCAACCTCAAACTCTACTCTTGGGCTTGAGCTATCCTCTTGCCTCAGCCTCCTAAGTAGCTGGGACTATAGGTGCCTGCCATAATGCCTGGCTATTTTTAGAGACAGGGTCTCTCTCTTGCCCAGGCTGGTCTCAAACTCCTGAGCTCAGGCAATCCACCCCCCTCGGCCTCCCAGAGTGCTGGGATTACAGTCGTAAGCCACCATACAATGCCCAAATTTGTTTTAAAAAAAATTAGGTAAAACTCATTCTACATAAAACAGATGAAAGTAGAACTGTCATTGGTGCAAATGGTCCGGCCACCAGAGCCACTGTGTTCACAGCAATGCCACCATGTTAAGTGGTTCTGTGCAAACACAGGCCTGATGCCAGCCAGCCCTTCTTGTATAGATCTACTGATTATTGAGTTATTGCTCTTCCACTTGTCACCTCTTGCTTTTCAGTACAAAATTGTAAAACCATTTTTTTTTTTTTTTAGACAGAGTCTCACTATGTCACATTGGGTAGAGTGCCATGGTGTCACAGCTCACAGCAACCTCTAACTCTTGGGCTTAAGCGATTCTCTTGCCTCAGCCTCCCAAGTAGCTGGAACTATAATGCTCACCACAACGCCCTGCTATTTTTTGGATGAAGTTGTCGTTGTTTGGCAGGCCTGGGCTGGGTTTGAACCTTCCAGCTCTGATGTATGTGGCCACTGAGCTATAGGCGCCAAGCTGAAAATTGTAAACCTCTTAATGAAGTAGTCAAGGTGCACGTTGTGAACATTTCCACGTGGTCTTTAGGACACAGAGAGTGTTGACGCCTTTGCTATCAGCCATGATATGGTGGTGATGGTTTAAGCAGATCTGTCAACCTTTGCTCAGAATAAGATGTTAAAAGAAATTTAAGTCATTTGCTTAGAATTGGTTCATATGGAAACTCAGAAAATGAAGTCAAGATTTTTACTTAATTCAACTAAATATGTTTTATAACCCTTATTTCTATGGGCTATTCAAACAAAAATGATTAAATAATGTACCCAAGACAAACAAGTCATCATTTGTGAATAACTAACAGCATCTCTTACATTTAATACCAATTTGTGTTTCTTGAACTACAATTGAATCAAAACATATTTTTGTTTTATTTAAGTGACACTCATTCCATTTTCTATTATTTTCCCCACCAGGGACCCAGATGGAAGGATGCTCTTAGATATTTTTGATGAAAACCTTCACCCTCTTTCGGTAATTTCCTCCTCTTCATGTTTTATGAAATTGTGTAATTTTTTCTCTTTTGCTCCTGTCGGGTGACTAGTCATCTGAAAATATTTCCTTTCTAGAAATCCGAAGTGCCACCAGATTATGACAAACACAATCCAGAGCAGAAGCAGATTTACCGGTTTGTTCGGACATTGTTCAGTGCTGCTCAGCTGACAGCTGAATGTGCCATTGTCACCCTGGTGAGTGTCTTCCTGATGGCCACCCCTCCCAGCCTGGGTGGGCCTCACCCTGTTCTGTAGTTCAGTGCGGTGGGATATGAGCAGGGTCCTTACCAGGTGACCCTGTGGAAACTGTGGGGCAGCTTCAGTGGTGTCTTCTCTCCTGGGAGAGTAGAGTATGGATATCCCAAAAGAGGACTTTAAGTCTGTTCCACTGTCCTCACCTAAAGTCATTTGCGAAATGATGTTCAAAAGCAGTAAATGCTAAAATATTAAATGCAGGTGAGTAGAACAGGCGGAGGAGGAGTAAGAAAGGCCAGGAGTGCCTCTGTTGTTGTCCAGGTTTGCTGTTGTTGATTCCCACAGAGATTCTAATGACACTACTAAGATACCATGAATTGTGCACCCTGTGTGAGTGCCGGTCGAGGAAGGGGTGTGCATATTGCTAGCTCCTGTTCTGTGATTTTTATGTAATTGTGTCTGTAAGATACTCAGAGACTACATGGAGATAATCTGTATTTTTAAGACTCAAGAAAAAAGTTAAAATTTATTCTTAGATTATTAAAACTTTGTGGGCTAGTTTGGTTAAATTTTATTTGGGAAATAGATTTAACAGTGGGACCCATTGTTATCTTTTACGTTGTGTGTAACTCAGGTAAGAAATTAGCTTTCCCTGTGCATGAGCTATTTTGGTGATCAGCACACCATTCCCTGTATTTCTGAGAAAAGATGATTATCTAATAGAAATTTTATAGGTGACCTAAGGTTTCTTTGTATTCTGCTCTTAGATTAATTCAACAGTAAACCTGTTTGTTTATCTGCTCTGTTCGTCCATATATTCGTTCTTTCTCATTGAACTCTCAGCCTAAAGGGTAAAACAGTCCAGTAATCATTAGGCGATTTGAAATAGGTTCTCATGTCATAGTTTAGAAATGTATTTACTTCCCATCTTTGTTCCCCAAAAGGATTTCAAGTTATTACAAAAACAAACAACAGGACAATAGTGTTGAGTTCTTTTTCTTCTTCTTCTTTTTTTTTTTTTTAAAGGCAGAGTCTCACTCTGTCATCCCAGGCTAGAGTGTCATGGTGCCAGCCTAGCTCACAGCAGCCTCAGAACATCTGGGTTCAAATGATCCTCCTGCCTCAGCCTCCCAAGTATCTGGGACTATAGGTGCCTGCCATGACACCCAGTTAATCTTTCTAGTTTTAGTAGTACAGGGTCTCACTCTTTTCTTTTTTTGAGATAGAGTCTCCTCTGTTGCCCTGAGTAGAGTGCCAGGCCATCATAGCTCACAGCAATGTCAAACTGTTGGGCTTGAGCAATCCTCTTACCTCAGCCTACTTAGTGGCTGAGACTATAGGTGCGGGCCCCAACTCCCAGGTAGTTTTTCTATTTTTAGTGGAGACGAGGTCTCACTTTTGCTCAGACTGATCTCAAACTCCTGAGCTCAGGTGATCCACTCTTCTCGGCCTCCCAGAGTGCTGGGATTGCAGGCATGAGCCCCCACTCCTGGGCTAGGGTCTTGCTCTTAGTCAGGCTGTTCTCCAGCCCTGAGCTCAAGGGATCCTCCTGCTTCAGACTCCTAGAGGGAATTAGATTTCTACATGGGGATATCAAGTTGAAGGGAAAAGAAGGTAAGAAAATCATGTGAAACCATAGATGAGATTATTACCAGAATTCATACCATGAAGAAAAATTTCAAAGATGAAAGGTGGTGGTGATTTTTTTTACTTTTAATTTCTAGGAAAAATATATCCTGCCTGTGAGCTGACAGTGCCTTCTGTTTGGGTGTCTTACTCAGAACGAAGGAGAGAATATTTGTCCTATCAGATAAATTGCTGGTTTAGCAGAATACCAGTTGGTATCTGGGCCTTGCTGGTTGCAGCCTGGAGAGGAGCAGCTGTGGGGGCTGCAGGAGTGACACTGCAGACCTGTCCCTGGGTTGCTGCCGCCTGCCTCCGCTCAGAGTCAGCTGCGGGCCTGTGGGCAGGGGGCAGACAGATGCCTGCTCTGAGCCAGACTTCTGAGGGTTGTTCTTCCTTGGAGGAAGAAACACTCGTTCGGGACGGTCTGGTAGAGTTAGTTGGCAGAGATGCCTTGTATCCCTGTTTTTCTTCTGGGCGTGTGCCTGGCATCTTAGCCTGCTGCCCGGGAGTAGGAAGAGACGGAGCTGTGAGCTCTGCCCTGCTGCCAGCAAGGAATCAGAGAGACTGCAGCCTGCTTGTGCTGAGAGCCCGCAGGCCTTTAGACACCCAGAGCCCAGTTAACCCAAAGCAAATATTTCCCAGCTTATGAACTTCATTTTTAAAAGACTAATACTAAACTTAGTATCATTAACTATATTTTCCAGCCTTGTAGAATGCTCTACGATAGTGGTTCTCAACCTTCCTAATGCTGCGACCCTTTAATACGGTTCCTCATGTTGTGCTGACCCCAATGCAACAAAAAATAGCCGGGTATTGTGGCAGGCGCCTGTAGTCCCAGCTGCTCAGGAGGCTGAGGCAAGAGAATCGCCTAAGCCCAAGAGCTGGAGGTTGCTGTGAGCTGTGACGCCACGGCACTCTACCGAAGGCGGGGGTCACCACAACATGAGGAACTGTATTAAAGGGTCGCAGCATTAGGAAGGTTGAGAATCACTGCTCTACGGGCTCTCCTATTGACACTGATACATGAGGAAATTAAAAAAGGAGGGTGAGGTAATTGCATTGCACCTTGCTGAGTTATGTGACAGTTTCACACCTAAGGCACTTTGCAGTGTTCCCGGCAACAGCTGTGGGAAGCCAGTCATTGTGAGGTGGGGGCATGCAGCTGCCCCTCCGTGCATCCCCTCTTTTCTCTCAGGAATTACCCAAGCTGGGTGAAACCATGAACAATACTCACTTTAGTGTCATGTCACAAAAGAAAGCTTACTGCCTGCTGAACGGCCTCCTTTGTCGTGAGCATGAGAAACCACTCGGAGAGCAAGGCAGGAGGAGGGTTATGGCAGGGTGTTTAGGGTCCCTAGGACCCCTCGTCCTCTAGGCCTGGAAGGACATCAGGCTATTGATAAATCCATGTCAGTTTCCTCCTGTCTCTGTGTCAGGGACTTCGGTTGGCAGGTTGGCTTCCTCACACGGCAAGGAGCTGTCCCCACCCTTCCATCCAAAGCTCTGGACTGTACTCAGTCTCTTGAATTTAGTTTGGATTTTGGAGAGGGATGAATTTTGACTGGACTATTCTTTGGGATCAGATGTAGAACAGTCATTCATGGCCCAGAGGTGATGGGAGCTCGGGTCTGAGCCATTGCTTTGCTCACTTTGGACTCTGTCAAGCAGCGGTGGTTCCCTGTCTTCCTCAGAAGAAGACACAAAGTCCTTAAATGAGTGACAGGGCCCAGCAGGACCAGACCCCTCTTCACTCAGTGGTGCAGGTGCGGCTGGTCTGGCCCCTGCTGCTGTCCGAGCACACAGGCACAGCCTCCTCAGGGCCCTGCACCTGGCCCCTCTGCCAGAGTCCATCGGGGCGGGAGTGGGGTGGGGGGCACAGTGCCTCCTGCCCTGCTTTGTGCCTTTACTCAAAGGGCACAGCAGGGGACTGTTGCTTGACGGCCATATTTTTATTATTATTTCTATTATTTTAGAGACAGAGTCTCACTCCAATGCCTGGGGTGGAGTGCAGTAGTGTGATCATAGCTCGCTGCAACCTCCCAACCCCTGGGCTCAAGCAGTCATTCTGCCTCAGCCTACCCAAGTGCTGGGATTACAGGCATAAGTCACCATACCCCACTCATTTTGAAAATTTTTTGTTATACTGGTCTCCTGCTGCCATGCTCAGCCTCCTGGACACCATGCTTTCTCCTTTAAGTGGAACCACAGTCCCTGCTCATCATTTCCTGCTTGTTTTTTCTCCACGGGACTCACCACCTGTCAGCAATCTTAGGTTTAAGTCATTTATTTTATTGTTTTGTCTGTAAGCTCTGTGAATAAGGGGATTTCTGTCTTTTTGCCCATTTGATTCACTATAGTATGACCAGACTCTGGAACACACCTTGGCATATAATAAATGCTTAGTAAATATTTATTGAATGTGTAAAGTGAGCATAGATAACTGCCTACTGGCTGTGACATGTCTGGCCTGAAACACAAGGCGCACTCAATAACTTTGTTACCATATCTTTTCCCCCCTAAATTTTAGAACATCAGCCACACATTCTGCCCTTTCAAGGCTTACTTTTCTGAATGGAGGGGAGCAGTCAGACATCACTCAGCCAAGCCCCTGAACTGGTGCTCCAAGCGAGCGGGGATCTATATGCAGAGCTGCAGCATGGAGCACGGGAAGGGGTGAGGAGGTTGGTGAGTGATGGGAGGATTGGCACAAAGGAAAGGAGGACCGAGAAGAGGTGGCAGAGTGAATGCTGACCAAGCAAGAGTCCCCAATAAATTCATTCATTCATTCATTCAGTCAGTCAGTCATTTATTTTTGAGACATAGTCTCACTTTGTTGCCCCTTGTTGCCTCTGGTAGAGTGCTGTGGCGTCACAGCTCACAGCAACCTCATACTCTTGGGCTCAAGTGATTCCCTTGCCTCAGCCTCCCGAGTAGCTGAGACTATAGGTGCCCACCACAACGCCCAGCTACTTTGAGAGATGGAGTCTCACTCTAGTTCAGAGCTGGTCTCAAACTCGTGAGCTCAGGTGATCTGCCTGCCTTGGCTTCCCAGAGTGCTAGGATTACAGGTGTAAGCCCCCACGCCCAGCCTATTCCTTATTTTTCATAGCTTTATTGAGATAGATTTCACATACCACAAAATTCACACTTATTTAAAATGAGCATTTTAGTAGGTTTTACTATATTGTGCAGCCATCACTGCAAACTATCTTCAGAATATTTCCATCACCCCTAAAGAAGAACCTTTACCCTTCAGCGTTCACCCTACACCCAAGTAACTACTATCCTAATTTCCATCTCTGTAGATTTTCCTATTCTAAACAGTCCGTGTGCGTGGAGTGATATCCTTTCTGACTGGCTTCTTTCACTCTGTGTGTGTTTTCAGAGTTCATCCACATTGTAGCATGCATAGCATTTCATTCATCTTATTGCCGAATGATATTCCAGTGTATGACTATGCAACTGGCCCTCCATATCCAGGAGTTCCACATCTGCAGATTGAGACAGCTGAGAGTCAGCAATATAGTTAGGCCTATGATGACTGCATCTGTACTGAACGTGTACAAACTTTCTTCTTGTCATGATTTCCTAAATAAAACAGTATACCAACTATTTACAAAGAAAGCATTTACATTGTCTTAGGTATTATAAGTAATCTAATGATGATTTAAAACATATGAGATGATGTGCATAGATTATGTGCAAATTACTATGCCATTTTATGTAAGGGACTTGAACGTCTATAGAGTTTGGTAACCACAGGGGATCCTGGCACCAATATTCCATGGCCCTGAGGGGTGATTGTACTACATTTTGTTTATCCATTCATCAGTTGATAGACATTTAGATTGTTTCTATTTTTACCTATTATGATAATACCGCTTTGAACATTTGTGTATAAGTGTGTAGATACATGTTTCTGTTCTCTTGGTATGTATCAAGGAGTGGAATTTCTAGGTCATATTTGTTTAATTTTGGAAGAACAGACTTTTCCAAAGTGGCTGCACCATTCCACCTTCTCTTTGCCAACATTAGGACACTTTCACTTTTTTCACAACACATCTTCCTGAACACGTGGTATTTTTGTTTTATTTTTAGCCATTCCTAGTGTGTGTGAAGTCTTTGTCATTGTAGTTTTGATTTGCATTTCCCCAATAATTTTTTTTTTGAGTCAGAGTCTCACTTTGTCACCCTCAATAGAGCATTTCCCCAATAACTGATGATGGTTGAGCAATTTTTCATGTGTTTGTTGGTCATGTGTATATTTTCTTTGGAGAAATCTCTGCTCAAATTCTCAAATTCTTTCTCCAGTTTTAAATTGGATTATTTGTGTTTTATTATATTGCGAGAGTTCTTTTTATGTTCTGAGGGCATAGGTGTTTTCTGTCAGATGTATGATTCACACACATTTTCTTTTCTCTGTGTTGTCATTCACTATTCTTTGCAGCATAGGGTTCCATTGTCATGAAATATGTTTGTTTATTTTATTTTGTCGGTTGGGATTTGTATTTTATCTAAGAATCCACTGTATAACCCAAACTGTGATTATTTGCCCTATATCTTACTTTGCTTGGATCTAGCATCCATTTCTGAGCTAATTTTTGTGAAGTGGGGGGGGGGGTCCACATTCGTTCATTTTTTGCATTTGGATGTCCAGTTGTCCCAGCACCATTTTTATTTTTTATTTTTATTTTATTTTATTTTTATTGAATCATATCTGTGTATAATAATTCAGTCATGGGGTACAGTGTACGGGCTTCAGATACAATCAGAGATATTTTCATCAACCTGATTGCGATAACATTCAAGAGACTTTCTCATTACTTTGTGAGAACAATTTTGATCC
>CAUYRH010079301.1:0-17274 GCA_963574655.1 Perodicticus potto
TGGAACCCCCATTTCCTATGCCTAGGTCAGTTTCTTGTGAATTTCCTAGGCCTGAATTCCATGGATGGACTGTGTCCATTCATTGATGCACTCATTCACCTTCCCCCCAGCGGAAGGGACTGCATTCATTCGTTTCCTGGCTAAGGAACCCATACACCTATATATACCCTGAGGCTAGAGGCCTAGAGGAGGAGACAGGGAAAGACCGGGAGAGGAACGGAGAGAGCTTCTCTCTCCCTACTTGAAATCTCTCCCACTACCAGGAGCTTTGGTGTTTTCTGTATTCTTCTCTGTAAATCAATTCTGTCTTATCACGGATGGGGGTGGGAAATAATGTAATGAAGAATAATAAAATACATGTATTTAAAAAAAAATAAAAAAATAAAAGTCTGAAAATCAAAAAAAAAAAAAGAAAGATGGAGACTTTACATTTTTTATGTTTACTTGGATGGAGTTGAAACACATCCTTCTTAGTAAAGTATCTCGAGAATGGAAAAAAAAATCTAATGTACTCAATACTAATATGAAAGCAATATATAAACAACTATGTGCCACATAAAAGGTAAAACATGAATATAGTCTAGCAAGGGGGATGGGAGAGGTGGCAGAGGGGAGGGATGAGGAGGCAGGGAGATTGGTGGGATGTCACCTAATGTACACAAGGTGAGGGTGTTCAGCACTCCCACTGGGTGAAGGGCTCAACTACAACTTGACTTGACTTTAGAATTGAAAACAATGTAACCTAAACATTTATATTTTCATATTAATTGGAAATAAAAAGAAAAAAAAAGAGGCCAGGAACATAAAAGTAAATGCTAGGGGCTGGGAAGATAAATAAAAGAAATAACAATGCAATAACACATGACTGTTTATAAAAGTGATTTGTCCTTCGACAATACAATTACGCTTGCCATTAGATATATTCCTACAATATTGTCTTGAATAATGCCTCTTGTCTTTGCTGAAAGAATTTTTGCAGACATCCTTTCTTAGCTGGATAGAATGGGAAAATAAGAGAAGCACATGGTTCACGTTCTTGCAGTTCTGTGTCTGGCTTGTTGTCTCCCTTGTCTAGTATTTCAGGTAACTATATCTGGTTCCTCATTTATGCCTGTTCAAATGTTCCCACAGAAGGGTCAGAACAATGCCAGGAGTCTTCCCTTTTGGGAGGAAGGTCTTTAACATTTATAAATCATTTTCTATTGACATTATCTATTCTACTTTCATGCTAGCACTGTGAGATAGATATTATTAAAATTTTTTCAAATGAGAAACTTGAGCTCAGACAGGTTGAATAACTTGTCTAAGGATGCATAATATATAGATATTAGAGCCAAAAATAAGATCCACGTTCTCTTTTATAACAGTTCATTCAGTCTGCAGATTCATCTATAGATTTAGAAGGATTCCAAATATCAGAGATCCAATAACTTACATATTAACATATTAACAGATCATGAGAGCCCCTGGTACAAATGGCCAGAAAACAATTAATTATAGAAACTCAATTTGGAGGTCAAGTTTCTATATGCCACATTTTCTTGATAACTAACTACTGTTCACATCATTTTGCTCTGATAATGAGTGATATGATGGCATGTGAGTGGCTTGGAAATTCCACACTGTTCCCTGGGCTTATCCTTGCTACTGGGACTTGATATGGTAGCTCATTCTCCACACTTGTAGAAATAAACACCTTCTGTACAGGTTATCCTGAGTGTTTCCTGGGAGTCTGATAAAATACAGAAATAATATCTATTAAAACCATAAGGAACTTCAGAATTGGCAAGCAATTCTGATTTTATGTGCTAGTGTCATGACAAAATTAAATCTAGCATCATAAAGCCAAAGGAAATGCTAATGAGAAATTATTACCAAATAATATTTGCAAAGCCTTGGTAGGTATTGAAGGGAACATGGGAGGGGCACTCTCTCTGTAAGAGGGCTAGTAAAACATGCTCTTAGAGAAAATTGTTCATCAGTATGAGGTGAATTACCTCTTCAAGGAAGACATTGACAGCTGTGACATTGACAAGAACATTGAACACAGAGCCTCAGAATCATGCTCTTTACTTGAATGGAGGAAGAAATAAAGGGATAATTTGAAATGGAATTTTCTTGCCATTCTATGAGGTCTCTCCTCTCTCTGACTTTTATTTATTTATTTATTTATTATTTATTTTAGAAACAGAGTCTCACTTTGTTGCCCTCGGTAGAGTGCAATGGCGTTATAGCTCACAGCAATCTCCAGCTCTCAGGCTTAGGTGATTCTCTTGCCTCAGCCTCCCTAGGAGCTGGGACTACAGGCACCTACCACAACACCCAGCTATTTTGTTGTTGTTGCAGTTTGGCTGGGGCCTGGTTCGAACCCACAGCCCTCGGTATATGGGGCTGGCGCCCTACTCACTGAGCCACAGGAATGAGAATCATTCTTAACTGGGTATGATTCAATCATACTGTGGAATCTTTTCAATGTTTATTCTGAATTAGAAAACATTGGGAGCATTAGAAATGATTCACGAAAAAACTGGAGCCCATTTTGTATACTCAAAGTGGAGTGTTTTAGAATCTTTTCAGATTAACATTGATAGAGTATAGCCATTTATTACTCTTTATTATGGAAGGCAGTAGTTTGTGAGGACCATCCTGACTAAAATAGAGCCTTTTTTCCTTTAAATAGAAAGCCAAATAGGATTGGCAGTGCTTCCTTGAAAATTAATTCAATGTGTGCATAACTATTTTAAGGACTGCACTTACATTACGTATTCTTTCTGAACAAGAAAGCTAGACCACAAAATAATACTGCAGTAATAAAAAGTACTTTATGTTAGTATAATAGCACACATTTATGAAATTCTACTTTGAGCAGGGCACTGTTTAAGCTTTTATAAATATTATCTCATAGAATAGAAAACCTAGAGATGAAACCAGTCACATATCACCATCTTATCTTCGATAAACCAAACAAAAGCTTACACTGGGGAAATGAATCTCTATCAATAAATGGTAGTGTGAGAACTGGATAACCACCTGTAAAAGACTGAAACTGGATGTGCACCTTGTGCTACTTGTAAAAATTAACTCACGGCAGATAAAATATTGAAATCTAAGATATGAAATGACAAAAATTCCAGAAGAAAGTGTGGGAAAAACTCTTGATATATATCAGCCTAGGGAAAGATTTTATGAAGAAGACTTCAGTGGCAATTCCAGCAACAGCAAAACTAAATAAGTGGGACTTAATCAGGCAAAATAGCTTCTACATAGCTATGGAGAAAAGAATTAAAGCAAATAGACAACCTCCAGAATGGGAAAAGATATTTGCATGTTATGAACCTGACAAAGGGCTGACAACCCCTACCGAAAATTCAGCTAATCAACAAAAAAAGAACAAACAATCCCATGTATCAATGGGCAAGGCACAGGACAGAACCTTCTCTGAAGAAGACAGACAAATGGCCTACAAACACATGAAAAAATGATTATCATTCCTAATCATCAGAGAAATTCAAAATCACCTTGAGATAACACCTAATGCCAGTGAGATTAGCCCAATCACTAAGTTCCAAAGCTGCAGATAATGGCGTGGTTGTGGAGAGAAGGGAACACTTTTACAAGGTTGGCGGATTGCAAAATAATACAACTTCTTTAGATGTATGGAGAACCCTCAAAGAGCTAAAAGTGGAACTTCCATTTGACTCTGCTATCTCATTACTAGGTGACCACCCAGATGAAAAAAATCATTTTAACATATGAATATTTGCATTCAAATGTTGCAGTTCAATTCCCATTCCCTGAGATGTGGAATCAACCCAAGTGCCCAGCAAACCATGAATAGACAAACTGTGGCATATGTATACTATAGAATATTATTTAGCCATAAACAATGATGGTGACGTTATATCTTTCATAATTACTGGGATGGATTTGGAGAGCATTCTCACAAGAATGGAAAAGCAAGTATCCAATGTGCTGAATAATAATATAAAACCAGTAGATGAACAACTACATGTCCGCATGAGAGAAAGACACGACTACATAACTACGTTAAAATGGAGGTAGGTGGAGAGAAGAGTTGAGAGGGGGTTTGCCCAACATTTAATGTGCCCAAAATCTAATGGGCACAGTAAAGGGTATATGGCCCACCTCCTGGGTAAAAGATTCAGCTGCAACTTGGACTTTACCTAACAAATGCAAACAATGTAACCTAATTATTTGTACCTTTATATCAATCTGAAATAAAAAATAAAATAAATAAATATTATCTCATTTAATCCTAATAAAAACCCTTTGAATTGGCACTTTTTTTTGTTGTTGTTGTTGCAGTTTTTGGCCAGGGCTGGGTTCCGGCATATGGGGCTGGTGCCCTATTCCTTTGAGCCACAGGTGCTGCCCTAAAGTGGCACTATTAATATTATTTTTTAAATCAATGAAAAAATTATGACACAGAGAAGTTAAGATTGCCCCCAATTATGCAGCAATCATACATTGGGAGTCAGGATTGAGCATAGGCAAGTTAATTCCAGAACCTAACTTAACTTTCATGCTCTTATGCTTCTCTGAACACACATAACGAATGTTGTATGCAATTTATAATAATCTTTTTCCCATTGTAATAGATTCCTTGACCAATGGATTTCTCCTTTATGGTTAAGTAATTATAATTATAGTACTGCTTATTCTATTCTTTTTCCTTCCTGAAGGATAAATTCATTTCAGAGTTTATCAAAATGAATATACATGTAGGAAATTTGGACCAACATAGCAGGAAACAAGCAATTTTTAAAAGCCAATTATGGAAAGCTTTAAATGCAACACAAATAATTGCTGTAGTCTCCATTCTCATTCATGGCTATTAGCCCTGAGTCTTTTGCTATCAATCTTCTCACTAAAGCATTATTACCTTTCAGATGCTCAAATATGATTTGCAGACAGTTCAACTTGCTTCTAGTTGTTGGAATGCATGTTTAAGGGTATATAAACCACATTTCTGGTAGCATTTGGGGACAGATTACTTGAGCAGATGATCAGGAAAATCTTCAGGTTGAATCAGTTTCCATCCCAGGTATAGCATTTACTAGAAACTCAATATTTGGTGAGTATTTAGTCTCATTAGTATTGTACTTTGCCCATCTACAAAATGAAAATATTTTTAATCATGTCACAGAGTGTTTGTGAGGATTGAATTTGATAAAATATGAATGCCTGACACTGTTGGAGTCCTGTCCTGGAAGCAGGGTCCACTAAGATCTGTGGAAACTGGCGGCCATTGACTGAAGAAATATAGAGTTAGAAATTATGATAAAGAAAGAGACATGAGACATAGAGTAGAATTAAAAGTGGGAGCTCAGGGGTCTGTTGCCCATTGTGGGATTCTGGCAGTGGCCCAGAGTGTTTGCTCCACTCTGATTTTATTGAAGTCTATTTGCCCAGAGGGTCAGATGAGGGAGGGAACAAAGATGCCAGCAATTTCTCTGAATCAGCATACCAGCTCCTATTTTTATAAATATTAACCTTAAGGGCAGCCTTCAGAAATCAGAAATCTGAGCCTTGTATTGGGAGAGCCTCCTGCTTGAGACCACATACACAGATTTCTAGGGAAATGTTAAATTCCACTCGTTCTCTATAGAGTAAAATGCCACCACTCTTAATCTCCTCTGAAGAATCAGTGGGAGGGAGGCATTTTCTTCCCATCACCACCACAGAGGATCTTCCTCTGGGATAAGGGATATAAACTCTTCTGCCCATAGCTCAGGGCTTGATCTCTGCCTCAGGCAAATGCAAATCTCCACAATGGGTATCTGCTTTGCCTGTTTAATGGGCCAGAAATGCTCTAGAAGATGTATCTTTTTCTAGGACTTGCCACAGTCTCTTCTATGGCCATTATTTTCCTCAGAGTGCTCACCGACCCAGCAGGGTGTTTGTAAGCTGTATCCCCAACAGGCTAGAATTTCAGCAAAGGAGGAGGCTTGCTAGCAATGGCTAGCTTAAATGTAAACTAGCTGACTTTTCTTTGTTCTGACTCATTTGCTTACTTTTTAATTTTCCTCTTTTTCTGGGGGTGCTTTCCCTTGCCAAGAATGGGGTTTTCAGTCTCCATTCTCCCAGCATTCCACATAGCCATTACTTATTAAAAAGGAAGAAACAAAAAGGCTATATTTGTTTGTAGCCCCACCAGCAATGTAGAAGTGTTCCCTTCTCTGCACATCCTCGCCAGCTTCTGCAGTTTTGAGATTTTGTGATGTAGGACATTCTCAAGGGGGTTAGGTGATATCTCAGGGAGGTTTTGATTTGCCTTTCTCTGATAATTAGGGATGATAAGCATTTTTTCATATGCTTATTAACCAATTGTCTATCTTCTTTAGAGAAGGTTCTATTCATTTCTGTTGCCCAGTGATATAAGGGATTGTTGGCTCTTTTATGTTGATTAATTTGAGTTCTCTGCAGATCCTAGTTATCAAGCTTTTATTGAATCCTCAAAGAACTCAAACAAGACTTCCCATTTGATCCTGCAATCCCATTACTGGGCATCTGCCCAGAAGAAAAATCCTTTTATCATAAGGACATTTGCACTAGACTATTATCACAACTCAATTTACAATTGCCAAATGTGCAAGCTGTGGTATATGTATACCATGGAATACTATTCACCCATTAAAAAGATGGAGACTTTACATCTTGTATTAAACTGGATGGATGTGGAACACATTATTCTTAGTAAAGCATCACAAGAATGGAGAAGCAAGAATCTTATGTATTTAATTCTAATATGAGGGCAATTGATGACCTAGTACACGGTGTGGGTTAGGGGAATTAGGGTGCAGGGAGAGAGAAGGAGGGAGGGAAGGAAGTGGAGGGTCACGGGGTGTGACACACCTCTTGGGGATGGGTCACAATTGTAAGAGGGACTTTACCTAACAAACGCAATCAGTGTAACCTGGTTCTTCGTATTATCAAAAAAAATAATAACTAACTAACTAACTAAATAAATAAATAAACCAGCAAATGTGACAGGGAGAACTAAAACCCAGTCTTTTAGATTCAGAGCATACTTGGCTCTTTGTTGTGCCAAGAGTTGATGCAGTCACTAACGGTAAAATAGAGAAGACCCCCCTTGATTATTTTCTGCCCAATTCAAGATGAATAAGTAACTGAGAGGCTGATTTAAATGGTTTCCAAGGCTCTGATCATTCCAGACATCAGTGTAAATAATAGTGATTCTGGATAAATAATAGTAATCCTTCTATGAAGGAAGAGGAAGTCGTAAATAATTTCAATGAGAAGTGTTTCCAGGCTCTGCCACTTTAATCATCTCAGGGTAGAGGCTTGTTCTGTAAAGCACAGCAACCATAAGGCCATCCCTCTCCAGCATTGCTCCCTGAGTCCATGGGGTGACTTGCCCCACTTGTCAGGACCAACATGAACCACTGGGGTCCACTGGGAATGTGTCATCTTTTTAAGTCTGACTAGAGCCAGAGCAGGATGTAGAGAAAGTACTTGTTAAGCAAATGAAAACCACAAAAAGATATTGGGGTTGAGGGGGTGACTAAATATTTGTTTTTTTTTGTTGTGTGTCAACAGATTAGGTTTATCATAAATGAGTCTCACAGGGCTGCAATGTGTTCACTTAGAAAGTTAGGATTTTGAAAATAATAAAAATGTTCTTTAAACAACAACAACAAAAAAGGAAGAAACAATAACAACAAATGCAACCACAATATTCTTATCTTTAGGATAGATGCCTATTACTGCTTATCAGCCTTTTGGCTAAGATCAAATGTAGGATAGATGCTTCAAGTGGGCATGTTGCTTTGGTTATTGGTGCATCTATTTATGGATGGTAGTAAAATAATATTGATCATATTAGAAACTACTTGAAATAAAAAAAACAAATTCATTAAAAGAACTTGATTTGAATTTAGAAAAACATCTTAAAATGTTTTTTGAAACTCTTACTAATCTCTTCATGCATAGATTCCTTTCTAGTGTTCCCATACATGATCTGTACTTATTTTTTTTTCTTGAAATAGAATCTCATTCTGCACCCAGACCAGAGTACAGTGGTGTGACCACACTTCATTACAACTTCCAACACCCAGGCTCAAGCAATCCTCTTGGCGCAATCTCTGAAGTAACTCACACTATAGCTTGTGCCACTACACTAGTTTTTTTAAGTTTTTTTGTGGCGTTAGGGACTCATTTTGTTGACCAAGCTGGTCTTGAACTCCCACCCTCAAACAATCCTTGCACCTTGACCTCCCACAGTGCTGGGATTATGGGCACGAGACTGGCCATTGTACAATCTTTTATTATAAAGCACATCAGTCTGTACTGAATTTAATTTTTTTACATGTAGGTCTACCAGATATGACCGTGAACTCTTTGAGAGAAAGGACCACAACCATTCAATCTTCATCAATACAGAATGATATACTCTTTGCTACAGAGAAGGTGCTCATTAAATGACTATGTAATAAATAATCAAACATTCTAAGTACTCAAACTCAAATTTTAAGTAGGCATCGGTTAAATAAGGATTACAGTAGAAAATTATGAACTTAGGTCATGGGTAGTACATTTGATCAATTACACTTGACAGAAGTGAGAAATGCTTTGGATATTCTTTATGAAAGCTAGGTTCTGTAGGAAAATACATACTAAAATTATATGGTTATTTCTTCTGGGTAATAAATGAATATGTTTTCTAAAGAATCATATTAACAGAGTGAGTGATCAACTGACAAAAGCAATGTATAACCTTCCATGGAGTATGCTGAAGATAAGTTTCTGGGAAAAACTTGTATTATTCCATGCTTTAAGTTGCCATTATATTTTCTTCAAAAGTTGAATCAATGATAATTCTATTTGTTGTATAAATAATTAATGATTAAAATGTTTGGCAACAAAGCAGATAAAGATTGTGGGCTTATCTGGTATCAATAAGGAGGAAATAACATTTCTCTTCCTCCATCCTGACTTGCTTATGATGACACTGCAAAAAGTGATTGTGCAAGTAGTTTGGGTACATTTTTGATACTTTTAAAATTAGGCGTTATGAGGGGAAATAGGGTCATTAGTATCATTATCCTTTTCAAGAGCCAGCTCTCAATTAGTGAGATGGGATTCATTATTATCCCCCTGTTTTTCTCCTGTGGTCCATTACCTTTGCTCTATTTGAACTACAGGACATTCAGGGATTTGTGGCAGTCTACTCAAAGTTTTATAACTGGAATTGACTTTTCAGGTTCAGGCAGCAACACCTAGGATATTAACCTGACACTTCTGAATTTCCCAGGGCTGCTAGCACACATCTGGTACTCATTTCTGCACAGTTTATAGATTGGCTATTTTCTAAGTCACAGGGGTCTGCAGAAAGTTGTCGATGACAGGAGTTTTGAAACGATGACTAAAGGTGTGACACATACACGACAGGATTGTCCTGGATCTGTGATGATGTTGGCAATCAGACTATTGGAAGATTCATCGCCATCGCTGTCAGGCTGATTTTCAATATATATTCAGTGATGTTGAACAATTCAAATAGGAGGGACAAGGATGACCGAAGAAATGACAGGGAGAAGTGCAGGTGGTGTGCCTGCGGCATCGTTTAGAAGGAGTTGTTTGGAATGAAGCAGAGCCGTGAGCACAGGAATGTATCATGGTCTAAATGTCCCATTGCGCACACGCTCCTACATTGGTAAAATTCTTTAGACTAGAACTTGAAAGAGACTCAAAGGTAAACAGAAAGATTGTGTGGTTAAAATGGAAATTAGTAGAAAATACTACTCATGAATAGCAAAACTGGTTGGAATAATAGTTAAGGCTTTGAGGTGTTTTTTTTCTTTTTAAACTGGTTGTGCGACAATGGGCATGTTATTTAATCCTTCTGTTAATGTATTTCAGTTTTCTCATCTACAAAATGATAATGAGGATAATACCTACCTCAGAGATTTGTTTGAAGTTTAAATGTAATAAAACAACAAAGTACTCTGAGCAATTCCTAAAACATATGAAACCCTCAAGAAATGTTAGTTATTATTTCATAATTGGTATAAAATGATTATACTGTCTGAAGAAAAGAGAGCTGTCTGTAGAGTTGTTTTCAGTTTAGAGGAGCTGAAGGAAGAAAATGCATATAATTACTGACTTTATACAGTGCTCAAAGAATAGGAAAACAGCTAATTTTATGTATTAGGAACCCATTAAAAAAGTCCAATTTTATTTTGCTAAGTAATGGACCTATTAATATTAACAGACCTTTTACAGTGGTATTTTGTCTGATAGCAAGATATTTTAACAGTTCAATTTGTTTCCTTGGATGCTAAATAAATGATACTCTGAGGTTGTATTACCTTGAAGATGCTACCAACTTTAGGGGAAGATGTTTTACCATCATCACTTGATGAATACCTGAAACCTTTGTAGAAGATTCATAAAGTATTTTCATAATAATACTTTGAGTTATTTGCTTTTTCACTCTCTTTCCCTCATAACTGTTCAATGACATTTTCTAGAGGCTATATGATGCATTGATATTGTAATAAAATCACTGCAGAAGGGCATGGAGAATACAGTTCTTTTCTATTAAGACTTACAGTAAGGACATTTGCAAAATTGTTAATGCCACTCTTCTCAATAATTTTTTTTTTATTTTGGAGAATGCAAAGTTTTAAAAAAAATATGTTATTTGTGTTACATATAATAAGTTAGTGTTCTTTTTAAAAATAAATATTTTAAAAGTTCTCATTTGAACTGAGAAATAATGATAGATAAAATACACATGAAAGAAAAGCTCTTTGGGGTTCTCATATCATTTTAAAGTGTAAAGTGGCCCTGAAACAACAATTTTGAGAACTGTTCTTATAATCAAACACTCATGGGTGCATGAAATTCTCACAGTTAGGGAGCTTCTAAACAGAGAAGAGCGCAAAATGCTTTCTAAGATTAGAGGTCACAATTTTGCTTTGTTATATGTATATTTAATAAACCTTTACCTACCATCTCTGTGTATGTGGGTGTGTGTGTATGTGAGAGAGAGAGAGAGAAAAAGAGAGAGAGAAAGACAAATGACCTGATTTATGCCTTGCATCAACCCATAGCTATGTTCCTCTAACTTCTGTTGGTCAGACATGCCTGTTTCTGTGCCCACATTTGTTGTTCTCTTCATTCCTTGATTTAAAAAGTAAAGGCTAGGCACATTACCTCTTCATGGGCTAAAAGAAGTGGAAAAAAAGAGACATGGTCTTTGTCTTCACAGAGATTGGTATCTCGAGCAGAAGGCGAACATTTAAAAATAAATTCACAAATGAACATGTAATTGAAAGCAATTATAAAAGCTCAGATCAGATCAGAGTGCTTATGAAAACCAAGCCAACATCATAAAAGACGTTCTATCCAGTTTCTCCTTTAAGTTGCTTGGTGTAGATCTAAAGTTCTGTATAGGTCTGATTGGTCTATAGATTGTTTAATGTCCTCCCCTCATTATATCTTTGTGTAGTCTTTCACACAGTGACTCTTGTCTTGGTCATGAGAATTGCTTGGTCAGTGGAATACAATGAGCAGAGACTTGAAAAATTCTTGTGCAATGAAATTTGCCCTTTTTGTTGCTTGAAACTTTTTTGCTGCATGTAAAGAATCCATAGCTGGCCTGCTCACACATGCCTTGTGGTTAGCCAGAGCTAATTGCCATACATGAGCCATCATATTCCATCTAGCCCTAGTCAAGTAGCCAGATGTTTGCAGCTGCACGTGCGATGCCAGCCTGAACTACTGACTCACAGGACTATAATAAGACCTTTTCTTATAGCTGGAGAATTGTATACTAAATGATTTAATGGAAGGTAGGGACTATCATACACCCTTGGTAGCTAGAAAGTAACCATGACTAGGCTGGATGTATCAGTTATCTACTGGAACATGACTAATCATGTGAAAACTTAGTGACTTTAAACAACAACCTTGCTTATAAAACTCCATAATCTGGAGACTGCTGTCTTTCAGTTATGAAAAATTATTATCATCGCATTTCTTCCTCTGTCCCCTCTCTTTTCTTTTTCTCGAAATCCTAATTGTTACATGTTAGATCTCTTGGATTCAATCGTCTTTTATCCTTCCCCCCCATTTTTCCACTTCTGTTTTCTAAGTTATTTCTTTCACTCCATCTTCTAACCAAGAAGATGGTTTGGTCTCTTTTAATTTTTCTGAGAGCTCTTTCTCCCTTTCTTTCACTATATTTTGCTCTTACATTTTATATGTAATAATCTTTCATTCATTGTGCTTCTGCTGATATTAATTGAGGCATACTTGAGTCTGTTTCATCCTTGCTTTACTTTTGTTTCCTCTGAGTTACTTTGTATGTTCATCCTTATATTTTATGTTGAAGGCTTTCCTACAATGTCTGATTATTGGTGATGTCTGTACCTATTTAAGAGTAAACACTGCACAGAAAATTGGAGGTTCTATGGGCAAGGAGTTTTTTTTTCCAGTGAAGATGGCTTCCTTTTTTCTTTTCTTAATGCACGGTTTATTTACTTGCTTTTTAAAAAAAAGTACATTTATTTCAGGTTAATGTGAGGGTACAAACAAGCAGATCGCAATATTTGAATATGTTAGGTAGAATCCCTTTTGTGGCTGTGTCCTGCACCCAAGAGGTGAGGTGTGTTGTATACCCCTACATTGTGTCCATTAAGTGACAGGATGGACCCCGAACCTCCCTCCACTCCCCCTTCCTCACTCCCAACCCCCTGCATCTTGAATTGATATGTGTTTTTCTTCTAGGTTGGCATGAATTAGATTGTCCACTGGCTTCATAATAGTGTTGAACACATTGGATATCTGTTTTTCTGTTCTAATAATACTTTACAAAGAAGACTGTGTTTCAGCTCCATCCAGGTTAATACAAAAGATGTAAAGTGACCGTCTTTTTTATGGATGAACAGTATTCCAGGGTATACGTATACCACAGTTTGTTAATCCATTTATAAGCTGATGGGCATTTAGGCTGTTTCCACATCTTGGCAATTGTAAATTGAGCTATGATAAACAATCTAGTGAAAATGTCCTTATGATAAAATAATTTTGTTTTTCCTCTGGGTAGACACCTAGTTCTGGGAATGAGGGAGGTCAAATGGGAGGTCTAATTTGAGTTCTTTGAGGATTCTCCATACTTCTTTTCAAAGAGGTTGTATTAGTTTGCAGTCCCACCAACAGTGTAAAAGGGATTCCCTCTTTCCACATCCACACCAGCATCTGTGGTTTTTGCACTTTGTGAAGTGGGCTAACCTTCACTGGGGTTAGGTGGTATCTCAGGTAGTTTTGAAAGGTTGGCTTTGACCCAGGTTTGCCTAGTGCAAATGTTTCATGAGAGACTTCCATACTAAGTTCTGCAAGTGTTCTCTAAGGAGGCTAAGTTTCTCCTGAGAAGTGCCCTCCAACCATCCTTCCCCATCATGTCCTTCTGGCTTGGGAGGGTATGAATTTGGTGATGTACGTTTGCTCTGTAGCTGGGCTATGACAGGGAGTGGAATTTCCACCATTCATTATTGCTCATGATCACATGCTGTTCTTGCTTCATCTGCTTTCTTCTATATGTGTGATGTCCCAGAGATAGGAACTTCTTTGGTCCAGATTCTCCAGGATATATATCTCCTTTTTCCTGTGGTTGAGGGACAGTGGTCAAACCTTGTGGCGATCTGGAAGTTTTCTAGATGTTTTTCTACAGACTTTAAACAATCTGTCTTCAGCTCTGCACCTGTTCCCTGTCTTCTGCAGCACCTGGTTTCCTCAGTTCTTTGGTTCCTCAGAGAATTAGCCTTTTTCTTGCCAGGAACTCCTCTGCTGGCTGTTAGATTTGACCTTTTCTGCTGTGCAGATATATTTGCCATTCCTCCTTGAGTTCTTTATATACTATTAGGCATTACAAATGTTTCTAGTTTTTTTTTTTTTTAACACAAAGCAGTATTTTTGTTCTTACTACAGAATGATTTTTGAGAAGAAAAGGAATGAAATATATTTATACTAAAACCAAGTTTATTAATTGTATTTTATTACCTACAGGATGAGTCCCTGAACATGGCATATGGGCCCTTTATATTCTGACACTCCCCCCAGCCATGCCCAACCTTCAGAAGTGATATATTATTTTATAGGCAGTTTGGTCACTTGTAGCTGAGTTCCAGATTTACTATTAGTGTTTGTCTGAACAAGTCATATTCCTTCCTGTCTTTTAAAAAATTATTCTTCCCCCTTATTAGTCCATCTGCTTAAGAATGCTTTTGAGGTCAACTCATCAGTTTTCTCTTTTATGAGCAGGGATAGGCAGTCTCTCTTCTATAAGTCTTCTCTGGTGGTCAGAAGACAAGTTTAACACTTACCAATTTTGAAGTCATCTGTTTCCTTGTATGTCTCTCTAACGAGGCTGTGAAATTCTTGAGGGCAGGATGTAATCATTTTTTATTTCCTCAATGCTTGGTATATGGTTTTAATGTTTGTTAAATAAATGAACTAATTAGTTAAACCTTTAAACATTTATCTTGATTTCAAGGGAAGATGAAGTTCTGCTATGGTATGGAGTTTGATGATCATCCATCAAATTAATAATGATTATCAGGAATGTCTATAGAATTACAGAACTTGAGAACCGTATTAACAATAAAAACATACCCACAGCTAAGACAAAGTACTATGTGCCAAGCATAGGACTAAGCAGTTTACATGCATTGTTTCTTGCACTAATTAACCCCAAAATGATCTTGGTAAACTTGCAAGTAGTCACACAATATTCTAATTTTTGAGTAAAAATTTTAATAAGGCCACTTAATTCTACTGTGGCCTTATAACATAAATTTTTAAATGAGGTAAAAATTATCAAATCTTGGAATTACTGGTCCTTATTCTCACATTTTTCGTAGAATTGATTATTATTGGTTTTAATTGAAAGCTCTTGAGATACAAAATAAATTCTAGCATCAAATCTCTACTATCTATTACAGTATCCATTACTGTAGCGGGAGTACCTGTTATAGTGCCTAGCACATACCAGAGGCTCAATAAATACCTGCTGAATGAAGGACATGAGATCTATTCTCCAAGTAACTCAGAGTACAAGCTTTCAGTATTATGTAACTCTAGGGATAAAGTGATTAAAGAAAGCCATGGAAGACATGGAGCTTGAGATGATGTTTATAGATGAGAAGTGTTGAAGTGATAGTAGGGGAGGGCCAAGACTTATCCTAAAGCCCCTGAAAGCTAATCTACTTTAAACACAGAAAGATCACCTTCCCATCCTGAAATATCTCATCATTTGCTGGTATAGCAGAAGGCTTAATTTCACACAAGGAATAATTCTTTCACTTAAAGAATTGTCTTTTTAAATTCCAAATAAATTCTTTGGGAGTGTGACTAATCTGCACATTAAAAGTTATTGCCTCATTAGCACAGATGGTCTTCTAACCTAAGCAGGCAGCTTCAAATTTGTCTGTATTAATCTGGCCTGAGATGCGGAAGGTGAAATTTCCTGTTAAGAGTCAGAGCTGGGGAGGCTTTTGTGGATGTTTTCTGTGGTGTACGCAGTGGGATCACTGAGAAAACCGAGTAAAGTATGGGATAGTTGGGATAGCAAAAATTAATACTTCCCTATAGAGATCTATTTCTCTTCCTATAATTTTTTTTAATACTATTTATCATCTAATAGAAGTGCGAATGATTAAAATTTGGGGATTATTTTGGAAATGAGAATTTTTGAGGAGTAATTTATTTCTGGTGATAAATGGGTAATTCTTGTGTTTCTAGAAATGCATTTTCTTTAGTAAAGATATTTATTTCTAGGTAATAAAACAAAGCAAAAATCTCAAGCTAATTAGTGTGGAAATATCTTAAATTCAACTCTTCCTTTAAAACTTACCTTCCTTTAAAACCTAGCTGGAGCAGAATCTATGATTAATTGATCCTTGTTTCCACAAGCATTTATTCCAGTGCATGGCATACTATAAGCCCTCAAAAATATTTATAAATGAGTGAAAAGAGTTGTATCTACAGTGAGAGTCTCTGGAATAATGAATATCTCATTTTGGGGATTTGAAAAATTTATTGTGTTTGTGAGTGACATGGCATCATAAAGTATGTCTTGAGTCCACTCCTAATGGGCAAACATGCCGAAAAGCCTGCAGAGCCATCTGTACACATGGGGCTATTGGGAATACGGCAGAAAACTCTAGGGGACACTAAAACAGGAAATCCTTCAAATAGGTAATGGGGTAATTCCAATAAGCAAACAAATAAAATACACACCCCATGTATATTGAGGTGGTTAGTGTATTTTCTAAAGCAAGGTTGGTGTCCCATTGGTCTATGTTTCTTCTCTTGGTGGTTTCCTTTTCCATGTGACCAATGACTTCTAACATATCAAGCAATGATAGTCCCTCAAGATGTGTGCAATTCACAGAGCATGATTATTATATAGGTTGCCACTATTAGGTTTTTTTTTTTATTTTTGAAGATTTTATTGCAAACCAAAATTGGTTTATCACACACAAAAAAAGTTGTGTGGTGGGAGAAGGATTGTAGATATTATAACCATGTTAATTACAGTACATTAAAATGCTGATTTACATTACAAATAAGCCTATAAGTTTAAATATACTAGTGTTATAACCCAATGTACAGATTTTCTTTATACAATACATACAATTATCAGGAATGCAAAAAAAAAAAACCATAAATAATGCCCATTTTACAGGTGACATTTTTAAACAATGAAAACACCAATGGCTCTGACTGACAACTGGGGCATTGGTCCATAAAATCCCTTTCTAAAAATAGAAATATTTCTAGCATCAATGCTTTCTTTAAGCATCTGAATGCAAGTCATTCCAAGACCATTTCAATAAATTTTAGTTTTAACTATATCTTACAAAAAAAAAGTCAACACATAAATTTATCTTCCAAATATGGAAGAAACAATGTCCCACGTTGTGGTGTCCTGCAAGTGTCACATTGATGCTTATAACAAAATCCATCCTCTGTGATCAAGCATACCACACTCATCCCACTGTTCACAGAGGAAGTCCACAAGGAAAAAGTAAAGAACTGAAACACTTTGCAATAGGAAAAGCTTTGGAGGTAACACGATCTCTTCAGAAAAGGCACATTTCATAATATTCGTTATCACAGCCTAGATAGACCTGCAGGAGAACCTTCTTAGAACACTGCCTGCCTTCTCACAAGACTCCTGCATCTAAGGCGGCACTCGGATGCTCATTTCAGAGATAGCACCAC
>CAUYRH010079305.1:0-47042 GCA_963574655.1 Perodicticus potto
TGCTGTGAGCTGTGATGCCACAGCACTCTATCCAGGGTGACAGCTTGAGGCTCTGTCTCAAAAAAAAAAAAAAGAATGGGCTGTCTAGGACCAGGAATTTTAGTAATTAATTCTGAGGAAATATAATCACTAAATCAACACTGCATATAACTTTATTTCAAGTTGCACTATTACATGCAAAAAGTCGAAATTCCTAACACTTGGAAATCTGTAGATTCCACATGCTGTTTTTGAGGTGATAAAAGGGTTTTGCAAATGCAGTCAAATGAGATACGCATTTTCAACTGCTGCTAGGCTGACCAAATGTATTCTTACCAGTAAGATGAGCCCTCCAGTCATTTAAAATTGCTCATTGGCTCGGATAAGACCTTAGCGATACAATTTGTAATTTTTATTGAGCTTGGCTAAACTTTTATTCTGCTGTCCTCATTGCTTCAGTACAAACAGTACAGACCATACAGGGAATTCACTTACCAGGTAACAGAACATTAAAGTGGTCGCACACAAACCCTCTTGAGAACATAATTCATGTCTAAAAGGGATATGAAGATTATAAAAAATTTATTGTACTTTTTTTACAGATATTCATTTTACCTTTCGAACCAGAAAATTCCATTAAACTCCAAAAAAATAAAACATATTTAGATTCATAATCTAAAAAAAAAAAAAAACAAGAATGGGTCTGCCTCCTCTGGTGGTTATCACCTCTGCTCTGACCAGTGCCTGGGCTGCTGCTGAAGCTGATTAGCTCCTCTCTGGGAACAGTCCAACCTCCACGTCCCCAGCAGCTGCTCCTGAAGTCACAGACTAGGAAGCCACCTTTTTGATTGTCTGGTCCAATCCCACTTTCATCGCCAATGACCAATACTGACCTTCCAGGCAGAGTCAGCACCAACACCAGGACCCCCAGACACTGTCAAGCCCCATCCCCTCTCATATATCATCACTACAGAATGTATAATGCTTCTACAGCAGGCAGAGAATGACAAACGGTGGTATCAAGGGGATCTGACCCACTCCTGCACTATGTTCAGCATGGAATGCACAACTCCTTATTTCCTACTTGTTAGTTTAATTTTCTCAAACACGCTGAAAACATATCATCATCATAATTTTGATCTATTAAGTATTATCTGGGAAGCAACCCCAGCAAGATATAATTTAAGGTCAAAGAATGGGGGCAGGACTAAGGAGAAGATGGAAGTAGGGGGTAGGGAGCCATCATCACTTGGACACATTCCAAAGTGGTTAATTACATCTTACCTGCCTAAATTATCTTGTTATTTTAATCAGATATGCTAATAATCATCATTTCTTATTTCTTCTTACTTCAGGACTGCTGATTCAATTAGTACTACTTCTGAGTGAGTAACTGAGGTTTTGGGCAAAGAGTGGTTTCTCTTCACTTGTGCCTTCTTTACAAGAAACCCCACTGGATGGAAAATCTCAAACTCACAGGAGAGAGAAAGGTGATGGAGAAGAAGGAACAGATGATTCGCAGAATGTTTTATTTTCCAAAGGATGCTGTGCGGAATTCCTTTAATCAGAAACACCCCTTATGTATTTTAAATGTTCTAATTTTCTTTCCTTTCATTTGATGTACAACTTCTTAGAATTATAATTGCTGCACTGAAATAAATCATATCTTTATTTGAAAAGAAATATTCAGATATCAATGGGGACACAACTAGCAGGCAGTGATTGATAGAAGTAGTTTTGTTCAGGGCTTTTCAAACTTGAACGTGCAGACAAATCCCCTGGGATCTTGTTGAAAAGCAGATTCTGATTCAGGAGGTCTGGGTGGTGCCTGAGAGTCAGCCCCAGGAACCACACTGCGAGATAAGGCTCCAGGTAAATCCGGGTTCTCAACTGTTGGATGTGGGTGGTTTTTAGCATAAGAAGAACCTACAATGAGGGTCTTGAGCCTGACTACCAAAAATTATGTCCTTACAGCTCGTCTTCCTCTCCCCATATCAATTCAAGCCCACTTGTATTTTTGAAAGTATTGAAGAAGCTGTCACCTGCACCTTTATTTGATCCTTTAAATTTATCTTGCTACACTTTGCTCCATTCTTATCAGAATAATTCTATTGTGTTTTAGCTTTCCTCTAGGAATCACTGTCTAGTCTTATAACAGAAAATGTTATCAATTGGAAGATGACAGCTGTCAATCCTTCATCCTAGCACTACATGGGAAGAAATACCATCAAGAAAAGTATTACCACCATTTTCCTATCTGTTCACACTCAACTTCCCTCCCCCTTAGTATTTTTGAGGTGACTCTAATGACTTGCGCAGCTGTGACACTGTTTTAGATTTAAGGATTAATGTGCCTCTTGTGTGTGTCTCTCTCCCTGTCCCACCCCCTGAATTGATGTCCACACATGGTCCTTCCAATTCCTATCAGAAGATGGGCTCACTCATTCCACAAAGGCAGTGATCTAGACAGTGGGAATCATTAGTGGTGAATAAAACAATGCAATTATTGCCTGGCAGCTCTCGTCCACTGCTGGGCAAAGAAGCAGAACAAAATCTGTCCTTTTGAGTGGGTTCGGGGTCATTTGAAATATTGGATTTTTTTTCACTTATAATCTTTCCCTCAGAAACTTCATCTATTCACACCTCATCACACTGGATACTCCAAAAACTATATTCCCAAATACTTCCAGGCCTATATTTCAACCTGATTTTATGAATACCACATGGCAAAACCACACTACCCCTCCTCCCTCTCAAATCAACTCTTTCATTTTTCCATATGTGCAACAACACCTCTATTCTCCCACCCTGCAGGTTCTAAACTCAAATCTTTTCTGCCTCCTTCACATCCTCAGTCAACACATTATCAAGATTTGCTGATTTTTACTGCACAGCATCTCACAAATTTGACTTTACTCCCATCTCAAAGCTTTCAGCCTCCAAGAAGTTCAACCATAGATGTACCCATTCATGTAGTCACTCATTCATTTTTATTATTTAATAAATATTTATTATGCACATTTTGGTGAAATGGTTTATGGGAGTTGCTATAAGTATTATAAGGATAATTAATAAATGGGCCCTCCTCTTAAATTTGTGTATAATACACAAATATGTAGAATGTTATTATATACATATATTTCCCTACAGCTTAACGTTTCATAATGATATATAACCCCAACGATTGATAGGTAATTATGTTCTTTACCCTAATTATAATATTGCCAGTCGAGATGGGGAAAAACTCTAACCAAAAATTAATGTCGTGAGTGAGAAACCAGGGTACCCTGGAATAACCCCACTGCTGTGCTTGACAGGCTCTGGGCTTTGCATGTCCTAACAGTAAGTGACAAAGGCGATGAGAATGTGTACTCTGTGGTTTGCAAACTATGGTGCTGAGAGTGATAGGAAAAAGGACAAAGAACCTGGAGGTCACTGTCCTTACAGCTGTTAAAAGTACATATTACTCTCTAGTTCCTGACTTCTATTTGTTTCACACACTTGCACTTACATTCTTATTTTTAGATGATGATGATTTCTTAGAAATTCAAGTAGCACAATACAGCAGACAGGCACTCTATTGTACTGCAGGATCACTAGAGGAGCTGGGGTTATTTTTGTGTTCCAAAGGGATTATAAGATGCCTGAGGATGACCCATTGTCTTATACTTCCTCCCTATTTCCCACTGCAAATCGCCCAGATCTAGACACTACATCATCTGTCTGCATAATCTACCCAGTCTCACCCTTTTAGTACAGTACTGACTCTGTTCTTGTGCACAGTCCTCAGGGGTCTGCATACTACTGCTTTCAAGCTACTTCTCATGCCCAAAACCCCTCCGAACCACTGCTATTCATTCATCTCATTCACTTCTTCAATAGCATCTCAGGGAACACTCCCCCCATGCAGTCTTGCCAGGGCCTCCAAAAACTCCTCCGATCTCCCTTTTGGAGCTGTCTACAGCACATTTTTTTATCCTATATATTTCAACACTTTGGTTTACTGCATTATTTCATGCTGCCTTCCATTTCTTACTCATGGGTTCCCATGCATAAATCCAGCACCCCAAAATTACTACAAATTGACTCAAAGCAGAAACAAGACCTGAGGGAGATCATTTTAATTGAGCTGTTAGTGTTTTCTCTGGATCTTACAGTGGTACCTGTGTTGAAATCAGATATATCAAGGTTTTTTCACATAATATATAAGACCAAGGTGAGTAATACCAATTTATAAGCTATAACTAATTATTTTCCCATAAAAGTAATTTCACCATCTCTTCTCAAATGGTAACTTTATGCACCAGACCGATGACCACAATATAAAAGGAACTTATCAGCAATTATCTCTCAGGCTGCCTTCGGAACCATTACCTTTCCCAGTGGCTACACACATTAGGGTCTTCAAGATTCAGAGGTGATGCCGTCCCAATCCAATTGCATAACAATAAACACAGAAAGTTCAGGCATGACTTCAAAGAAATGACCATTTTTTCTGAAGAACAACCTACAAGAAAAAAAAAATCCCAATCAGAAATGCACTGAAGTGACTCCAGAGTTGAGTACCAATTGCCACTACAGCTGAAACATGTATAACAAGCCATGTAATTAAGTCGTCAGGTCACCAAATTCCATGGTCCAGGAGAGAGGGGTGTTTCTTATATTGTACAAGGCACCTACCATTTTGTAAATTACTGAAATGTGCAAACCATTATCAATTGCCTCTACAAAAATCAAAAGCCCTTCTCCGCCATGCCAACCAACATTAAAGGAATCTATCAGAATAACTCAGAGCAACACAGGCTTCCAGACTCTCACACCAGGCATATTTCCCGTCTGGAAGAAGAGGGCCACAGAGGAATCCAGCCTTGTTTGTCCTAGAGAATAAATGATGAAACAGAAGCTCCAGTGATTCAAGAGAGGTATCTCAGGCTCAAACTGAAACTCATTTAATAGTTCATTCAAGGTACACTGAATGCCTTCTCCATCCTAGGCACCATCCAAAAACTGGATATAAAACAGAACTAGTTCCCTTCTCTGTCCATTAAGATGCTTATAATTTATTAATCATGGCATAAATTTCTTAAATGTGATGCTTCAGTTTCTCCATCTGCTGAAATGGAAACAAAACCAACTGTCTTACGGTGGTTTCTAAAAACTAGATTTAAAAACTAGATGTATAAAAAAAGAATAAAGCTGTTTGAAACCCAGTGTTAGAGAAAAAGGGCCTAAAGACTGTGTAGCAATGTATTTGAAAGCTTGGAAAAAAGGTAGTTGGGCAAAAGAGACAGAAGAAGAGAGTGAATATTCTAAGCAGGAGGATACAGAGGTGAAGGGTGGTCAAGTGCCTCTAGGGAGCTCCAATTAATTTTGGTATGATAATGAGGACAGCTGGAGAAGGAGATGCAGGGGTCTATATGTGCACTTATTCTTAAATATACTGGAAAAGCCAGGGCACAGTAAAGGGAGCTTCACCTAAGTGTAACAGGGAGCTATTAAAGAGTACAGAGAGACATTAGAAAGATAACTCTGGCCACAAAAGGAGACTCTTAGAGAGAGGCCAGGTGAGACACAACTTGGGTGGTCCAAGACAGGGTGGCAGAAAGTTGAGTGACTCCAGGGGATTTTTAGGAGATAGAATAGAGAGAACTTGGCCACTGAATGTGGCAGTAAGGGAGTCAGCACTTCCCTGGGATGGGAGGCACAGAAGCCCTCCTCTTCTGATGAAGGAAGCTTTGAGTTCCATTTTAGATGAGTTAAGTTTAAGGTTCCTAGGAGATCTTCAAGTGAAGCTATCTAGAGGCATTTCTTGAACACCTGCTATGTGCTAGGTGCTGCAGCAGGCCCTAGAGTGTAACAGGTGTAGTTGCATGCACCTGGGAGTCACACACACTTTATCTTCTGGAACTTAGGACTTAGCAAGAAGGAAATGTTTAATTTCTGCACTATGTCATCTAGTCATTAGAGAAGTAGAAATGAAATTAGAAATAATTGATCCATTAATAACTAAAAAAGAAAATAAATACTAATTTGCCTCTTAGTAAACTGATAAAACCAATGACAATGGGCCAAAGGAGTGACTTTCTGGGTAAGAGATGGCATTTGGAGAAATTAAACTAATTTTCCACACCATGAAGTTACCAGTTTTTAGTGTTTGGGAACCAAATGTACTGAATAATAATCTCATGGTATGAAAAGGTAAGTTTATCATACAACAAATGAATAATAAACAATAGTAATAGCCAAAAAACAACTTTAGGTAATAGTTTACCCTTCAAATTCAGAAGGGCAGACTGAATGGGGAAATAGTAAATTCTTCGGCACAACTACTTTAACTGCATTATGACAAGTTATCTATCTCTGACTCCACAAAGGCTCAAACAAAAGAAAACGTTTGATCTGGAATAAAAAAAAAAGAAATCATGAATTTGTACAATAATCAAAAGATAGCATAAACCATTAAAAGAGTTGTAAAAATCTTTTTTAAAGATATTTCAAAAATCCCAAAATAATTTCAATATATAAATCATATTGGTAGCCGAAATATGCCTTATGAATTAATTCTAATCATTGATATCTCTCACGAGCTAACCATTGTGAAGCTGTAAAATTTGAAACTTAACATTATATAACAAAAGAAACTATTCTATTTAACAGGAATGGATAAAAAATGATGAAATGATAACAAACAATAATAACAACATTTCCCGATTATGGTGGCCAGACACAGTACTGAGTTCTTTATGTGAATTATCTATTTAATTCTCACAGCAATTGACCCAAGAAATAGTGGGTTTTATTGTCCCTATTTTACAGTTAAAGACATGTAATATACAGCAAGTGTTTTCCTCATTCATCATAAAAAATCTTTAATATGTTTGGTTGCAACAAATAAGCATGGCAAATATCTTTGTGTCTCACTGCTTCATCTGTGTCAGGAGAAGTATTTTTTTTTCAATGAAGTGTGAAATATGGATATTATCTTTCATCCTTTCCTCAAAGACAACATGAAGACCGGTAAGCAGTAATTTACCATCTACTCAAAAACAATTACCCCAAATTGGAAGGTTTATTTCCTGAGTCACCATCTCCGACCCAAACCATTCATTTACCAGTTAGAAATGTTTAGTCTGTGAAGTTAGAAATCATCAGGAGCAATGAATCAAATTCCAAAGGATAAAAAGAGGCTGTGTGTTCTCTTTTAAAGTAAAAATGTTGACGCTAATCTGGTTGCTCTTCTTGCTTCACCCCTGAGGCATTGCTCTGCGAAGGGGAGCCGACAGAAAAACTGCAGAATTTGGTCACCTGCCCATTGCTCTTAAAGCTCAGTATATACAGATCTCAAACTGCATGGCAAAGTTGCAGGTGGCTTTTGTGAAAGAGAAAATATTGGTATATTGAAGTGTATGTGTAATGTGTATATACATGCATACATTACTCAGTCTCTTAGTCCCAAAGCATTTTTTTAATTAAAAGTAGAAAATTAACTGAATTCTAGAAAAATCCACATTACAGAATAAAATGTCAAAAGGAAAAAGAATTGCTTGATCAAGATGCAAATTCATGTAAGTTGGTTAAAATGGAGAAAATGATGCAAATAGACAGTGAGGAAGGAAGACATCTCAGCAACATGCCAATAAGCTGTAAAGAACTACAGGAATGCGACATTTCTCCATATTCAGAAACGTGGACTCTCCCTTTCTTCCATCTTGTTTACTAAAGGGCAGTCCCTTTATATATAATCAAATTAAGAAATTATCACATAAGGCATTACATACACTCTTTATCTACTTTACTTATTTCCTTCTGTAGCTTTTGCGGAATAAATGTGGGTACACTTTTTCCATTATGCCTGCTGGGAAGGGGGAAATGGTCAATATATTTTTTTCCCTCATTTCTCTCTTCTATGCTGTATCATCATCCTGTCTCTTAATTTTCCTTTTTGGAGTACAAATGCAAACAAAATACAACTTAAAAAAAAAACAGCATTATTTCCTATGAAAATAAAGACAGCACAGTGGTGATTTGCTTCATTAAAACAGACATTTTGAATACATTCAGAACTCTAAACCCACCTAGACTTCCTTTCATGTAACTTTCCTCAGGATTCCATTTAACAAAATTTAAAATGTAAAAAAAATAGTCATTTGCATGAACCCCCTCGCGCTAAACTTGATTGCATTCCAGATCATTCACTTAATTATTATGGAAAAATCAAAACAGAAAATCAGTACACCTGATTAGCATTGCTAAAATGCCCCTATTAGAAGAGGAAACACAGCCTTCAGAATTAACTCTTGCTGCCCGTGTGCCTTGGAGCGCCACTTGGAAGGCAGGTTTTGCTTATTCTACTACAAAATCCTCAATAAATAATCAAGAGGAACAAAATCCTTACAGTGGATGAGTCTGAGTTCGGATGATAGGCAGGAGTTTATCAGTGTGTTAAAGAGAAATAAATAACTGAGCATCGACTTACTAATTTATTTTGCAACAACAGAGGGATAAATGATTCCAGACAATTCCTTTCGGCTCTAAAACATATTCCCTTCCTAGAATCATCAAGTACACAAACATAAATAACTTAGGTGCCCGCACCCAGTTATTTTCTTGAGCTCATTTCCTACCCCTAAGATCACATTACATACCTCCAAATTAAAATCAATTTCTTGATTAAGAATAGCCACTTTCCCACAACTGTTTTTCCTAAGGTACCACCAGCCATCTATTTCACGTGACCACTCCATCATTTTATCTATGAAGGATGCACTCACTTTTCCTCAAACTACTCAGAAGCACTGGCAAGAACAGTGTGCTGTGTTCTTCCTGGGGCTTTGAGCCTGTGAACAGAGTCCACAGACCAGAAATGGTCCAGCTTCCGGGTATTAAAGCTATTCAAGAAGTATCACCTGTCCGTTGCCTTAAAAACAACCTCAGATGAGGACTTCCATGGAAATACTCTTCCTTGATATGAAGAATCCTAAGGCATTGTCATGATTTCTATGGTCACCATCCAAGGCTAGTTATTCTAATAACATAGTACATTATCTAGGCATGACTATTCATGTCTAATAGTACTATATTTATTTTGTTTGGGGGGTGTCATGTTATTTTGCTAACATTGAATTCCACAACAAAAATATTCTTCTAAATTCAATTATATCATTGTAGTGATACAGAGAATGCCTGATAACCGTCTAAGATTATGAATTAAATGAGCATGTCCAGGCCCGGCACAGTGGCTCACACCTGTAATCCTAGCACTGTGGGAGGCCAAAGCAGGAGGACTGTTTGAATTCATGAGTTTGAGACCAGCCTAAGCAAGAGTTAAACCATGTCTCTACTAAAAATAAAAAAATTAGCTGGGCATGGTGGCAGGCACCTGTAGTCCCAGCCATTCAGGGGCTGAGGCAGAAGGATCACTTGAGCCCAGGAGTGTAAGTTTGCAGTGAGCTGGGCCAAGACCCTGGTACTCTAGCCTGGGCAACAGTGAGAGAGACTCTGTCTCAAAACAAAAAATGAGCATGTTTACCAACATTAATAAAAGAAAAGATATACTCTCAAATCATATTTCATAAATTTATAATGGATTAATAAACAAGTCCCTGCAAAATGTCTAAACATTAGCATTAAGTAAATGTTTAATAATGATTCTGTTATGATCCCACTGCACTGTAGCCCAAGCAAGAGTCTGAGACTTTGTCTCAAAAATAAATAAATAATAAATAAAAACAGTTCTAACATTCCATGGTATTTCACATCAAACAAAATCTGAGAAAGGCACTGATAATGCCAGGTGCTGAGCTACCCTGAGGGAGTTCACAGCCCCATATGGAAAATGGCCATGAACTGACCATGTCAACACAGCTCAACACACACCATGATGAAGACCAGAATAGGTTTCTATGGGAACACAGAGACACAGACTCCTTCATTTAACCAGCCAATCCACAGTCACCACGCAGTTGGTGTTACAGGATAGTTTTGGGAAGACCCTTGGTGACTCCCTTGTCATCAGCTTTAGGAAGTGTCTACCACATCCCTAATAGTCCATCACCTACAGCCATATGGAAAACAACCACAAACAGGACTCATCAGAGATCTAAGGGCAAGAAACTGTGGGGACTATTGTGACTTACAAGGCACATTCTCCACCCTTGATGGTTCGAAAATCTACCAGAGAGAAAAATTATAAACAAAATATGATTATTTGCCAAATGAGTTAATTTGGTAGTGATTTGCCAGGGTCATAAGAGGAGGGGGGAAATCAACTTGAGTCATGAAGGCTCATGAGGCAAGTCAAACTTGAACAGAGTTCCTTTAAAAGGAAAATGAACTAGAAATCATCAAGTGGCACCCCACACTCACAATGTTATCTCATCGACTCCATGTGAGAGGACCCATTATCCCCACATGGGAACTTTGAGATCAAATGTCTGGTTGAAATCAGTAATTAGGGCAGACAAAAGTTGAACAAACCCAGCTGATGGTAACAACACCTGTGACCTGCCCTCAGCATCACACCTGGATAAAGAAGCCTCTAGTGAGTTAAGGGTTGGGGAAGGAGAGCAGAAGTTTTGTGAGAAGATTGTGAGAAGCAATGCTAGAAAGATGGGTAGAGTTTGGGGGCGATAAACGGTCTTCAGCACCATGCCCAGGAGTTCAGACTAATTCATCCTATGTGTGGTGGAACTCACTTTGTCTTTGAGAAAGGGTATCATTTGATGAAAAATGGTATTTTGGAGATTAACAGAGAAGGTGTGCAAAATTAGCAGAGAAGGGGACCAAATCCTTTGCAGGCAAAGGACAATGAGTGAGGAGAGGTTGCTGCACTCAGGTGTGAGGTGAAACAACCTTCCTAGGGCAGGGGCCTAAAAACCAATAAGTGTGAGAGAAACCAAGAGAAAGAAAGAATTAGTAAGACTGGTGGATATCAAGGAGAGTTGGTTTGGGTTTAAACCACTCTGGATTCCAATTATATTTTCTGGGGTCAGCCATCTATTTCTTACTCAGAAAAAAAAATACATCTCTTTTTCATTAGAAAAAGAAACTTCAAACACTACTTCTCATTATCAAATTTGATGAATAAAATCATAGTTTTTCCCCAAATTCCTCATGACTATATATTTCAATAACATTCCTACTCATTCTTCACAACCTGAAGAATCCTAACTTTCTTGGTCCATCCATGAAAAAAAAAAAATCCTTCTGTCATTTTTATAAAATTTAGTCTTTTTTTTAAGCTCTGCTCTGACAGTCACAATTATACCTTATTGTTAGAGCCAGCCTCCAAAATGGTCTCCAATGATCCTTGCCTTGTGTAAACCCCTCTGACACTGAGTAAGTTGACTTGTGTAACCAACAGAACATTGCAGAAATGACAAAGTAAACTTCCAAGTTTACATCATATAATGTATTACAATTCCCATGTCACTTCTTGGATCACCATTCTGAGGAAGCCAGAGGCCTGCCATATCATTAGGATTCCCAGGCATCCATATGGAGAGATCAACATAGTGAGGAACTGAGGCCTCCTGCCAACAGCCATGTGAGTGGTCCATGTTGAAAGTGGGTTCTCCAGCCCCAGTCAAGCCTTCAGATGACTACAGCCCCGGCCAACCTACTGACTATAACTTTATGAGACCCTATATCAGAACCACCAGCTAAACAACTCCCATATTCCTGGCCTACAGAAACTGTGAGGTAAACTTATGTTTGCTGTTTTAAGCCATTAATTTTTGATGTAATGTTACAGGGCAACAGATAAACCATATGCCTATATTTAAGTACGTCTGACAAAATTACTATGTTTTATTTTCAAAATATCTCTCATTAATGCCCACCATTTTGTTGGCATCTTTAGTAACAGAACAAAGCACCTGCAATGATTCTGAAATCTTTTCCCTACTTTGTAACTCCTGGCAAGAATTCATCACCTTCTCATTACAGTTTGAATTATTTTGTGCCTGGAAGCATGACCTTGTAGTGCCTGTGCTTTGAGATGCATCTGCTGTTTTTCCACATGAAGTACCATCCAGACTATCCTGCCATTTATCCTTAGCTGTGTAGCATGTGACTATCCAACAGAATTGACCTGTCTCACAGTAACTTGGAGAGTTCATCATGAGCTCTGTACTACAGGTCATTATAAAATATTAAATCAACTGATTTCATACTATTCTCTATACTATTACTTTTTCTTCTATAAATAAATGTTCCTTTTATTTTTGTGCATTTGAGTTAATTTTCTGTGATTACCTCCAACTAGAAAATACATAAAAATTCAATTCTTAAAGTTTTTTGTTTTGAAATAATTTCGAATTTATTTTAAAGTTACAAATGTTAAACAAAGAATGCACATACATATGCAATATATATACATAGGTTTAACCATTCGAGGGTAATTTGTACACATCAAACCCCTTTACTTCTACTACTTTAGAATGCATTTCCTTATTCTTAGGAATTATGGTATAATTCTTAGGAAATAATTATAGTATAATTATCTAAACAAGGAAATTTAACACGGATGCAATACTATCATCTAGTATATAGACCTAATTCAAATTTGATCAGATGGGCTCATGATGTAATTACTTTAACAATTTTCACATGGAAATTTTTCAAAGGCTTTGCTAATGAACACCTATTTGTTGTTTCAATCAGAAAACATTGTGAAGGCCATGTCTGCCCTTAAAGAATTGACAATCTAAGTGAGAATAGTCTTCAGTACATGGTAATAGCAAAGCAAATCAAAATGTGATGAGGGTCAAAAGAACATAATAAAGTTAGTATGAGTTCAGAAATGTTTCCACCCTGGTGAGTGGGGATAAGCAATAGCATTATCAAAGACCACAAAAAAGCTCTTTAATGAACTTCCGGTTGAGGAGATTTTGCTGGCTAGATGGAACAGAAAAGATTATAGGCAGAGAAAGTAGTAGAAGCAAAAGGAAGAGAAAGTCCCTTCTCAGAGGAAAGGTGAATAGGCAAGACTGCTTGAAGCACAGAGTGGAAAAGTAAATGAGAGAAAGAGGAAGTTCAGGAATGGTGCTAAGTATCATGGTTTAGGATTTACTCAAGGTAAACTACCCAAAAACCACATGAGACCTCAGAAGGTCCAAGAGTGAACGGATTTGAGGAAAATGAACTAGAAAATGGACATTCATCAACCCATGAAGAAAGGCAGACTTACAGCCTGTTTGTCTTTCAACCAAAAATACTAATTGAAGAAGCCTCAGGTTTGATCAATCCCCTGACAATACAAGGAGAAAAAAATCCAGTCACCAACAGAAGAAATAACAAATGACGGCAATTTCTTCCCAAAAGGAAAAGTCCAATTATGATAAGAGAAAGCAGAGGGATACAGAGTGAAGATAACTCTCTGGCATACATCAGAATACTGCAGTGTCATCAGGATCATGCACACAATGGAGGGAGAACAGACACAGGACGGGAAGCCCATGTAGGGACATGGCCCCTCTCTCGAGAAGACCCTTTTCTTATTTTTTCTTTATTTTATTTTATTTTTGAGACAGAATCTCAAGCTGTCGCCCTGGGTAGAGTGCCATGGCATCACAGCTCACAGCAACCTCAAACTCTTGGGCTTAAGCAATTCTCTTGCCTCAGCCTCCCAAGTAGCTGGAACTACAGGCGCCTGCCACTACAACACCTGGCTATTTTTAGGTTGAAGTTATCATTGTTGTGTGGCAGGCCTGGGCTGGATTCGAACCTGCCAACTCTGGTGTATGTGGTTGGTGCCCTAGCCACTTGAGCTATAGGCGCTGAGCCGGAGAAGACAGCCACAGTAGGAAGGATGACTATGGGCATTTTGCCCCAGCACTGGCATGACGGGGCACCTGCAGTCACCTGCTCTCCTAACCCTGCATTATTAAGCTAACCTTCAGTTACTGAGACAATCACTATTAGGGTACACAGCTGACCCCTCCAAGCATGGTCTTTCTTTCCTCAGAAGTCATTTCTTAGAGAAGAAATCCCCTTAGAGGAACAAAGACTTTACGAGGAGAATTTCTATGAAATCAAGATTTTAGAAAAAAATTGCCATCAACTTAATTTATCCAGATTCTATTAAGGCAAACACACGAGCACACACATGTGCAGAATTCTTCTAACATGGCATATAATTTAGGTTTTTAACATTCATTTGGCTCCCCAAAGTTTCCAGGGTACCACATACATCCTGGGCACAGCACAGCACTCTAGCGCTAAGAAATTGTAAAACGGAATGTAGGAGTTAAAGACCTTTGTGGGGCCAATCATAATCCTTTCATTTTATGGATGAAATAATTGAAGCCCCAATAAGAACTGACCATGATCACAAAGCTCATTTGAACAGTACAACCCTAGAAGTCAGATCTCAGGGTTCAGAACCCTTTGATTACTAAGAAGTAATAGCATTATATATACTATTTTTTTAATCTTAAATTTATACAATTAAGAAAAATGTTTACAGAGCTTTTTAACAAAAATATTCTTGCATAATTAATTTTTGCATGTGGTTCGGTGATGCTGAGACATCCCTGAGAGGGAAACCAACTTCAAAAAGGTATATTGACTGAAACCACTAGAAACAAACGGGTTAATGTTTAATCAAATCCTTTCTCCCTCAGCTAAAGCAGTCACAGTCTCTAAAATAACACTCCCTCTTTGTTGCAGCCATACATCCTTCTTTTTTTTTTTTTTTCTCTAGAGACAGTCTCACTTTATTGCCCGCGGTAAAGTGCCGTGGCGTCACAGAGCCCACAGCAACCTCCAACTCCTGGGCTTAGGCGATTCTCTTGCCTCAGCCTCCCGAGTAGCTGGGACTACAGGTGCCCGCCACAATGCTTGGCTGTTTTTCTGTTTTGCAGTTCTGCCGAGGCTGGGTTTGAACCTACCACCTTCGGTATATGGGGCTGGCGCCCTACTCAATGAGCCACAGGAGCCGCCCCATACGTCCTTCTTGACATGCAAATTCATTAAAAGTTAGATTCTCTGAGTACCCAAGCTGCTTCCTGGTCAAAACTGAAAATGTGAAGAAGTACAAAAGCTATTTCTACATTTATACTGTACAGATGTTTCAAATAATCAGGGACATCTGTGACTCAACTGCCATTCTTCCCCATGGACTTGGTTCTGGACCACAAACCCAGACCAGGACGCAGAGTGACCACAGGTATCTCCTACAACCAGCGTTGCCAGAAAAGTCTCTAAACACTTTTATCCTCCTGGTTTTAAGCCACATGGTCAAAAGCTTTGAAGATTTGATTGGAAATGTGAGGAAACTGCTGAGGAAGTACAAGCAGGCAGAAGGATGTAATTATTCAAAGCTGCATTTGGTCTGGACACTCAGGAGAAATGCCTGGGCTGCCTCCCGTCCCACCTCCACTTCCTCACCAATGGCATATATATGCAAATAGATGAAGCCACAAGCCAAACCTCAACTTCGTGACCCTAAAATAGGGCTTTGTTTGGGTAGATGAAGTGCCACATGCTGAATTAGCAACCCGCTTCCTGTAGTATCTAGACCAATCTTTCATTCAAGAAATGACCCTATCTGACCCTGACTAATAGTTGGAGAACAATCTCATATTGATAGAAAATTAAGAGCCCTTCTCCATATTACTTCCTTCATTTACATTATCCATAATTCCCTCTTGTGACTCCCCCGGGCCCCTGATTTGTCTTTCTCTGCCATTGTTAGTAAAAGCCCGGATCCGGATGCCATGGGGGCAGGCGGGGACAGCCAGGGAGGTAATTTCTAGTCTGACTCCACAACCAACTGGTCACTGGCAGGTCACTCAGTCCTTCTCTGCTTTACTTCCCTTTCAGAAACATCAACCAGGAAAGCAAACCTGTAGCGGGAGTCTTATTTTCTCTTTGTTTTTCTTATAAACCTCCAGAATGCCTTGGATTCATCAGCAGGAAGCTGGTCCGATACTCTAATTTTACAGATGACACCACAGTCCAGAGAAATTAAGTGCATGCCCAAGGTCACAAAGCTATTTTCTAAACAGCCTCTCCATAGGCTAATCCCTGGCCAAAATTCAAGATCCTATCAGTTTGTCTTGCCCAGTAATATAAATTACTACACACAAAGATAATAAAGAGACAATGACTTTTTTCCTGTGGCTGATGCCACTCTTAATAGAGTACAAATATAGAAATAATTGGCCCTAGGTTACTTATAAAAGTATAACACTAAAAAACTGATTAGTTGGCCAAGACTTTAATAAGGCAACCTGTGAATGTTCCTTTTCATTCTTAAGGAGGAAACACAGTGAATTATGTCTGTTCCGTCTAGGCACCAAAAGAGAAGATTAGACACAGGTAGGGTAGAGGTTTTGCTAATGCTAAGTGAAGAGTTGATGGAAAATAAAGTGAGGTCTTCCAGCTTCCTCAGGGCCATGATTCTTTTTAGGTCAGCGGTTCTTAACCAGGGACCGTATTAAAGGGCCGCGGCATCAGGAAGGTTGAGAACTACTGCTTTAGGGTCTCTGTAGCGTCCTTGGTTCCTAAAATATCACCTGGCAGAGAGGAGAGCATATGAATTAAAAAATAAGTAAGTGAATGATTGAATGAATGAATGAACCCAAAGAATAAAAAACACAGAGAAGAGTCAAGTATGTGCACTCGAACAAAGAATTTCAGAAAAGAAAAACTAGTTTAAAGAACATAAGAGTTTGGGGGCAGTGCCTGTAGTTCAGAGAGTAGGGCGCTGGCCCCATATACCAAGGTGGTGGGTTCAAACCCAGCCCGAGACAAACTGCAACAAAAATAGCCAGGCATTATGGCGGGCACCTATAGTCCCAGCCATTCGGGGGTCTGAGGAAGCTGAGGCAAAAGAATCGCCTAAGCCCAGGAGTTGAAGGTTGCTGTGAGGTGTGACGCCACAGCACTCTACCGAGGGTGTTAAAGTAAGACTCTGTCTCTTTAAAAAAACAAAAAAGAAGAAGAAGATAAGAGTTTGGGCGGCACCTGTGGCTCAAAGGAGTAGGGCACTGGCCCCATATGCCTGAGGTGGTGAGTTCAAACCCAGCCCTGGCCAAAAACTGCAAAAAAAAAGAAGATAAGAGTTTGAGACAAATTTAGACTTGGTACATTAGACAAGTAAAAGTCTGTTGAAAAATGTTATTTCAAGTCACAAGTTTTTCAGGAATTAGTAATTTTTATGTATCCTGAGGCAGTTGAGAATATCTCATACACCTTACAAATGAATCTCTTTTTTTATTTTATTAAAGTTTGAGGGAAGGACTTTGAGCCTGTTTGAAATTAGGCATAGTTTTACAATCTGAACGTGCTTGTTGGCATGTTAGTTTTTCCGACCTCAATCTCGGGCACTTACGTTTGATCTGTTTATTGGCAATGATTTTCATTAATTTTTATTTTTATGTTTACATCAGTTTTCCGGTGGCAAAGTTGTTGGACAATTTGCATCATTGATTTCAGTATGTATACACTTTACAAATTCTAAGACGACTTTACAACTTTTTTTACATTATCATTTGGCAGTTCTATCGCTTTCTGAAGTTCTTTTAAATTTATTTTCAGCCAGTGATACCAGCAATACATAGGAAGGTCCCATTGTTTTAAGCTATTCATCACTTTTGTATTTTAGCAAAAACGTTTATCAGGAATGAGGAAATAACCCCCTTTTTGGCTGGGTTTTCCTGAAAAAGTCATTAAGTGTTTATCCTTTAGTTCGATTTTTTATTGTAAAGATAATAGAGGTGTCTTACTCAGGCCGCTAAAACTAAATATCATTAACTGGGTGGCTTAAAAACAGCAGAAATGTATTTCTCATAGTTCTGAAGGCTGGACAGGCCAAGAGCAGGGTGCTGGCAGATTCTGCTTCCTGATTCATATGTGCACCTTCTCACTGTGCTCTTAGCTGGTGGAAGGGGCAAGTACTCTCTGGGGTCTCTTTTAGAAGGGCACTCATCCCATTTACTGATCCCTTTATTGATAGCAGTGCCTAGAAATACTAACTTTGACTAGTTTCTCAGTTTGATCAATTCATCCTTTTTACCAACCAACTTCCAATTTGTTCTCCACACTGCCACCAAGGCTTCCAACACACAAACCAAAACATCACACTCCCTTATTTAAAAGTTTTCAACAACTCTTTGAGGTAAAATCCAACGGGCCTTCCAGACTCAAGATGACCTGAGTCCATACTCATCAGGCAGCAAACTCTCACAAGTATGTAGCACTCGTACATACCATATCACTCCAGCCATTCCCAGGTACTTGAATTTCCCAAAATATTACAGAATTATACTCCCCTGTCTTTGTCCATGGTGTTCTTTCTTTCTTGTTTTTCTTTACTTTTAGGGGGGGAATCCCTTAGATACATGACCAACTTAATTCTCATTCATTCTTTAAGCATCAAATATTACTTCCTTTTAGAAGAGCTCCCCAGCCAACCTCAATATCCTTCTTCTTTGCTCCCCTGAAACATCCTGGAAGTAGATGGTGTGTTCTCCATCAGAGAAGTAAGACACACTATTTTATTACCATTTTCTTGCCCATGTGTCCACTAGCTGGTGAACTCCAGTGTCAGAGCAGAACACTGCTTGCTTCCTTCCACATGTCCTTGCCACATAGGAAGGACTCAATAATCTTTCTTAACCCAATGAACAAGTGAGCCATAAGAAAAATAAAGTTCAAAATATGCAAATCACTTGTTCTGGATCTTGAAATCCTTTTAACCAAGATAAAAAAGAAAAAACTGGAAGGCCAATCTTCCCATTTAATTGTGAAACTACACAACTGCAGTGCAAAATCCTAGAGCTATCGTGGTTATGCCTGTGGTCTCAGCTACTCGGGAGGCTGAGGCAGGAGGATCCCTTGAGCCCAAGAGTTTGAGATTGCTGCGAGCTATGACGCCGTGGCACTCTACCCAGGGTGACAGAGTGAGACTCTGTCTCAACAAAAAAAGAACTCTTTGGAAGTGTTCCATCTCCACTGCCGAAAAGCACAGTTCCTGAGGCCTATGTAGGCTAGTACAGAAACCCATGTCAGCAAACTTCACCAGAAAAACAATGTCTGGGCACACTTCAGAATGAACTCCCAATAATTAGCAGATTGTTACGTGAACAGCAACTAGAGGACTGCCCTGCATCGACGTGCTAATGAAGTGTTATGTAAGTACAGTTTAGAAAAGGAAAAGATTTTACTACAAAGTGATTCAAAATATATGCTTGCAATATTGACAGAAAAAAGGGGATCATATATCTGTAAGCCTTAATTTTGAGAATTAAGGTCTATAGTAGTCTTTGATGCAGCTCACATTGTGACTTAAGTAAATAAAAGAATATTTTAATGGATTCCAAATGTACATAAAGTGTTTGTATGTTACCCAAATAAGCCAAGATTTCCTTTATTCACCAGTGGGCATAAATGCTCACCAAGATTAATGTTAAGGATAAACCGTCACATTAATATCAAAATAATTAGTTTTCACTGGGAACAATTGCTCAACAATTGCTCAACTTGGAAGCAATTTCTGATAGCCCTTTAAGGGCAATTTGAAAACAAAGCTGTGAGGTCTGAACTCAGCAGGGCCCCAGGCTTTTCAACTTCTGAAATTTTCCTTAATCTCTTCTCTTCTTCTATTCTTGTCCTTATCAAATGTTATTTCCCTTTTGCCTTTATTATAAATTCTCTCTCTCAATTCTTGTCTTTGTTAACTTGAAATCTCTAATAACATCTTCATCGGATTGTAAATATTGGAAACTACAGTAGCCAAAAGCATTCAACAGGAAGTTGACCCCATCACAATGAATACACTCATTTCCTTCTTCTAAAGAAGCAGTTCCCATAGCTATATAATTATCATTTGTCCAAGCCTTTAAACTTCCTAATCATTTAATTTAAACAGGAAAAAAAAATCTAATGGATTTAAACCATACATGAATAATATCTCATATGTAAGAATCTATAGAGAATGGAAATAGTTTCCTGCCTAGAATTTATGCTTCCTACCCTGCTAATTTTAGACTGTCTATGATTCATTTCTATAATTCCCTCAGGTCAACATGTAAGCCTTCCTAATTGTTTGAAATAAAACCATTATATAGGCTTCCTGTCAACTTATTTCTCCCTTTGCAATAATTTATTTTCTCATTCCGTATCTAGTCAATAGTGTGTTCAAGACATTTCAAGAAGAAATATCTTCTAGTCTTTTCACTAGAAACTGCAGAAAAATCTCTAATGAAACCAACTCAACCCTCCACATCCTTATATGATATTTCATTGGTGCTTGCCTCAGGCTGCTGGTCATCTTTTGACATAACCAATCTCATCTCCTCAACTAGACCACAAGACCCTTGAAAGTAGAGCCCATGGCTTTGTCTCCTTTTCTATTCCACCTCTCCCCAATTTCTAGTTCTCTCCCCATCTGCAAGAATATAACACATGCTCAACAAATGGCTGTTAACTGAGCAATATCACAACCAGTAGCTAAGACATAACGAAACATTAACCTCACATTTGGTCCCTGAAGACAGGCAATTGTGTCTTGTGAGTCACAGGCAACTGGTATGAGTTCAGAGGGGTGAAGTGAGAGATAAATAGTAACAGAGTGGGATCCACAACTGGGGAAAACAGAGCCTCTGAGCTGGGAGCTGAGATACTGTTGAGCAACAAAGCTTGAAATGATCTATTCCGCCAGCAGGTGGCGCTTCAGCTCAGGGGCGCTCTTGGTAGGTGGAGTCTCGACTTCATCTTCAGGGCATCTCCCTGAACTTACAGAAATACCTCCCCCAAAAGGAACTCGAACTAAAATGTGAGCTGTACCCAGAAGATCTTGCTATTCTTAGGAAAAACATAAGGAAACTATTCTGAATCTTATTTAAAGACAAGCTTTGCTTTTCCAGCAACTAAACAATCCCAAGGCCAAGCTCTGCCTGAACCACGGGTCCTCCCTACGGCATCTAGGACGTCTTGCTTTCAGATGCAAGGTAGTTTTTAAAATAGATTTTAATGTGGCAGAATCTCAGTTTGCACATTGCTGATTTTATGCAAGAAACATATTCTATCAATGGAGGAAAATGTTGTCTAAATGGATAAAAGCAGTAAAAAGTGTATGGTAAATATTAGGTTCCAATGAGTAAACAAATCAGAAATACCATCAAGGTAAGTAATGGCTTTATATGTATGAGTGTGTACAAATGTTAAATACACACAAATTGATTTTTCAGGCTAATCAGATGAGCAGGCTAGGTTCATCGTTTATTGATAATACAAGAATTGAAATTATAATTAAATCTTTATTCCGCTCTACGAGTCATCTGCTTCATGGGACAGGTGAAGAGAGATAAATTTAAGAATCTAGTTAAGTAGAAATTGTCTGCAAAACGTCCTAAAATCTCAAAATTATGCCTTTGGAGTAAGGTAATGAATGAGTAATTTTACAAAATGGATCTCTGGCTATGCTGAATTAGAAACAAAACAAAAAAATCATCTCCATGATATAAACGTGGCTTCCAAATCTATACTCTCCAACAGAGTCACTTAGAGTCAGGTAAGAAAGGATTCTTGGGTGTGTTTCACAAGAATCCACAATCACACTGACCAGCTCCTAATCCTCAAAGAGCTAAAAAAAGAAATTTTGAGCCATGTGCTGTCACTATTGAGGACATACACTTTTTAAACCTGGCCTAAGTCATTAAATTCTTAGATTAATTCCCTTTAATGATACGCCAGACTCATGTTCATCATTTACAAAGAAAGAAAAACAACCTTAATGAAGACATTTGCCTTAGACTGCTACAATCAAAGACAGACCTTTTCAGATGTAATTAAATTTTTTCCAAGATAATTTATCTTATTAAAATATGGTAATTTCCCATGGTTTCAGATTACCTGAAACCTTTCTAAGATTGAAAGCTATAGTTTATTTCTTGCTATAAGCAGTGTAATTGAACCTTAGAGAGTCAGGGAATGCTTAATATTCACACAAGCACATAAAAGCTGAAACTGTTTATTTATATCCAAGGTACTTGTAATCCACATATGTAGGTATTGGAGTGCACGGGGCCATCAGAAAGAACGTAACTGTCCTGGATCCCTGGCAGCCTACATGGCCAAGAGGGACTTCAGAAGAATGTCCTTACAGAAATGTAATTTTCGAGGGCACTGGTGAAATAAGTGATTCAAAAATCAGTGTGATTTGAGGTTTAAGGAAGCACTTTGTTGTTCTGTAAAATAAAAATGAAAAAAATAGAGACAGTTCTTCAGGCTTAATTACCACATCTGTTATTAGGCACTTTACCGTGATTGACTGGAGTGTATGTCGGACACGGTGCCAAAAAGCCTCCCATAAAAGCAGCTTCCCACTCACTGCCTGAATGGCATCGGTCTCTGTTACAACCAGGATTTCCAAGGCAAACAAGGAAAGCCTGGTGCCCACAGCCCCTATGCCAGCTGAAGGCACTTTTTCCTGCCAGTTAAGACAGCCTCAGGGCCTAGACCGCCCTCCCTGGCTGCTCTCCTCTCTCCAGGCTCGATCACACTTCCTCTGAACCCATGGTAGAGAGGCTGGGTGACAGAGGAAGGAGCAAGGCAAGGCTAGGAGGGGCAGAGCTATGGTTGTGTTAGGGTACCTACCGGCGGGCACTGAAATTAGGACTTATTATGAGATACTGCAGATTCAAAGCACTTCTTAGCTCCTGGGGCAATTAAGACGTTAAAAAGTGCATGCAACAAAAAGGAGCCGGCATCTGTGAATACCTAATCCCTTGGGAGTTGTGGGCCCTGTAAACAAAGATGATTCTTTTTAAAGACCAACAATCAAATGAGATTTCAAAAATTTGATGTTGTACTTTAACATGCATATTAGAGAAACAATTACAAAACTCTCCTTCCTCATCCTTGGTGAAATGGTTCATTAATTCCTTCAGGTCAATCTGTTATGTAGGCAAGTGGGGGATCTACTAATTAAACTGCAGCTCACTTGAAAGGGCTGCCTTTATAAAGTGTGCCATCATTCGATTTTTTATTATATTTATATATTCATTTTTCTGTTCTTAGAGACAGGATGTCACCATGTTGCCCAGCCAGGTCTTGAACTCCCAGGCTCAAGCAATCCTGCTGCCTCAGCTTCCCAAGTAGCTGCTACTACAGGTGTATGCCACCACACTCGGCCAAATTTTAAAACTGCAGTCAAACACCCACAGCTTTCTATATCCATAAGTCAAGTAACCATTTAGGCAGAAGCACAGGGATAATTATTGGGACACAAACCCACTCTTCCTACTAGAAGTACAAGCATAAAAGCCACAGCAAATAACCTCTGATCTAAACACACGAGGAGTAAAGAAATGCTCAAATACTCACCTAACTCAAGCCTGGATGTCTAAACAGCAGCCCTATGGCTCAGAAGTTCACAGCTCTGACATAAGTCATGAGAAAAGACTAAGACATAGTACCATTTAAATACATTTTTCTGGAACCATCAAGTGTAAAGTAGAATGTCCTTGAGGTAGTCTCTGTATTTGATTTGCTCATCAAGATGAGATTATATAAATTTATGATGCACTCCCCAGTTGCTTTTTTTATACCAAGCACTATCTACAGTGTTTTGGATATGCAGGTATTTTTTATAGTACACAGAAGATAATCCAGAAATAATAGTGAGAAATGGACAAGCAGGAAAGGATTTTCTATTAGAAGGATTTTACCAAACACTAAAAAAAAAAATTAAAGAAATATGTTGTGTTTTCTAAAAAAGGAATGAGCACATATAAAAGTTATTGTGTCTAGTACACTTGGGGAAGTTTCAGATATGGACTATTCTGTCTTAGGAGGGGTACTGAGGGTCAATTTACTCTGAGGACCTGCCCACTTTTCAATAATCCTTCTAGCCTAAAGAACAAAAGAAGCACTTGAAGAGGTAGATTTCAGCCTTATCAGACACACAGCAATCCAGACTGGTGTCACATACTTCTTGAAAGTCATGATTGCTAATGGGTCTTCTCATGTTCCCCAATTTTTCTGAAATCTGTACTTTCTCTCCTTGGCCCCTATAATGTAAAGGATTGAGGCTATTTTCAAACCAAGTCTTTCCCTCACTCTCTCTCCTCTCTTTATGGATAAATGAGTCTTTGTTGTCCCCCTGAGAAGAAGGGAAGAAGATGGCAGAGCATGGAAAGTGAAATCCCCAAATTCTGAAAAAATATAAAAGCCCCTCGCCAAATAAGTAAAAAGAGCCATCTCAAAGCAAAATCCCTTCAAAAATAAATTTCTATAAGTAATGGTTTCATGTCATTACCACGGAGTTATACTTTTAAAAACTATCTAACTGCAATTTGGCAATGATTTCTTGCATATGATACCAAAGGCACGGGCAATAAGAGAAAAGACAGATAAACTGAACTTCATCAAAAATCTAAAGCTTTTGTGCATCAAAGAACATCATCAACAGAATGAAAAGGCAACTTATAGAATGGGAAAAAATATTTCTAAATGACATATATGATAAAGGATCAATATCCAGAATATAAAAAGAACTCCTATAATTCAACCACAGTAAAACAAATGACCCAATTAAAGAAATGGGAAACAACTTAGACATTTCTTGTAAAAAAGATGTACCAGTGGCCAATAAAGATGCTCATATCACTTCTCACTGAACAAATGCAAACCAAACCACAATGAGATCCCACTTCATTCCAATCTGGAAGGCTATCTAGCCCCTTCACACACACATACACACACAAAAAAGAAAACAGAGAATCACAAGTGTTGGCAAGGATGTGCAGAAATTGGAGCTTTTGCTCATTGCTGATGGGAACGTAAAATGGAGCAGCACATGGACAACAGTATGGCGGTTCCTCAGAAAACACTGAATTACCATATTATGCAGCAATTCCCTGTCTGGGTCTATACCCAAAAAAGAATTGAAAGCAGGCGCTCAAACAGATATTCGCACATTGGTGTTCAAGCAGCATTACCCACGGAACTCAGAGGCAGAAACAACACAATATCCATTAATGAAGGTATAGATAACTGAAATGTGGTATGTACATATATATTACATATGTATGTGTGTATATATACACACAATAGAACATTAGTCAGCCTTAAAATGACAGAAACTCTGACTCTGGTACACGCGATCACATGGATCAACCCTGAGGATATTATACTGAATAAAATAAGCCTGTCAGAAAAGAACAAATACTGTATGATTCCACGTACCTGAAGTACCCAGAGTAGTCAAACGTTTGGTGACAGAAAGGAGAATTGTGGTTGCCAAGGGTGAAGGGGAGAGGGAAATGGAAAGTTGCTATTTAATGGGTAGTTTCAACTTGTCACAATGAAAAAGTGCTGGAGATGCTGCTGCTGACAGTCACACAACAATGGGAGTGTATTTAAAATGCCACAGAACCATAGGCGTTAAAATGGGGAATTTTATGGTATGTGTATTTTACCACAGTAAAAGAAATATCTAAAATCAAGCCAGTTCGAAGAAGGAAGGAACAGACGTCTGCCCCAACGTGGAGACTCCTTTTTCACTTCTCTTCACTATCTGTTTGCATGTTTGAGTCAGACACTCATGAATTCTTCCATGAACCATATAGATCACACAGAGACTGGCAATCCAGCCGCTAGAGCCTGAGCGTGGAGGAAAGAAAACATAAAGTACATCAGCCTGGTCTCATCACTCCCTCCTCCTTGGGCCCATCTCCCAGAATTTCACCTCTCTGCTCTCCCAGAGAGCTCCAAAACAGATGGCAATTCCTCCAGAACCCACACACGGTAACCCAAATAAAGCAAATTAACTTTCTCTTAATTTTAAGCAAATGGAAACCAAAAGGGTGCCAAACATTTCGCAGCCACTGTGCAATGTCAGAATTCCAGCTCTAGACCCCTGCTTACTGCCTGAATTCAAACTTCTGATTTGATTGTTGAACTTGGCACATCTTTGGGATCTGGACCCGTTTACACTCCTTACTTTCTGAGAAAAGTTCTAAGAAATTTGAGATTTTAAAAGAGCTTGCCTTCCTCAATTTCAGTTCTTGTTTCCCCAATTTGGATGTTCGGGGTCATAACAAAATAATTTTGCTTTCGGGTTTCATTCTTGTCCCTCTCCCGTAATTGTTAATGAAATCAAGATTACACAAAGCAATGCTTTCTGGGTATAGAATGCAACTCTCAAGCCCTTCTGGCAGGTACTCCCTGGGCCAGTTGTTACTGACTGTATCCATAGGGAGAAAAGGGCTTAAAAGATCAAGTCACGCTGCGCTTTCCAACAAAGCAGGCCACAGCTGTGCAACGGACTAGGAGCAACTGCTCCAGGAGGAGACAGCAAGACCTCTGTTTTCCTGCAAGGTCTGCTCAGGTCAGCGCATGTGGCACGGATTAGAGAGGCCAGGGGCTGTATTACCCCGAGGGGCAGGACCGGAGTTTACACACCACACTCCCGGATGGCAGCTCTGTGCTATTAGATCTCTTTGGAGGATAAAAGCAGATATTAGACCTTAGACAATTTTCTAAAGTCAACAATTATGTTTTGGAAAATTCACGTGTGAGTTCAACAAACAGAAGAGAGCACACACAATTTATTTTTAAACATCTTCCCAAAGATCTGGCGTGGCAGAATGGGAGAAAAATGTATCCATCATGGATAGAAGGTTTGCATTTGGTCTGAACTTAGCTCGATTTTGAGATGTAGCTAAAGTAATACTTTAACAGAACAGTGTAGGCTGTGCCCTCGCCAGGAGCCAAGCAGAGGACGACATTCATCCCCACCCCTCAGGAAAACAGTAGCCCTCAAGCTCGTACTCAGCTTCTCCAGAGTCAGGGGCACCAGAGCAAGGTGTTTCAGTCTCTTGGTTGTACACTGAGGGGCAGACAGAGCAAGGTGTTTCAGTCTCGTGGTTGTACACTGTCCATTTGCCCAGTCCCGGGGCCAGGCCAGATGGCAGCTCAGCCGAGGCTGAGGCTCACCCACCACACTCCCACTACCTGCCCATCGTACCCCTACACCTGGACACAGCCCCAGAACTCTGTAGTCAAGTTCCTGGGGTTGGGAAGGACCCTTTTTTATTTCTTCTTCTTATATAGAAAGAAACAGAGGCACAGAAGAAGATCAAACAGTGTGGCAGAGTCAGGACTAAGGCGAGATCTTTAGGCTCCAGAGCCAGGACTTTTCCAACAATTCTGAGCTGTCTGAAAGAGCTCTAGTGGAAAAGTGTGCCCCCCTCCGCTCTGGAAGCATTGTTTCATTTCATCCAAGGCCATGTCAAAGCAACGCAAAACAAACATTTCAAAGGATTAGTGACATTGGCCCTGAGATCTGTATCACTGTCCATGTTTTTCATTTGTACCAGGATTAGAAAATGTAAAAAAAAAAGTGACCTGAAATTGAGGCAATTCTAAAAGTGAGCCGCTAGGCCCGTGAGTTACAAGTAATGCTGGAATCTCCACGTCAGGTGATTGTGCCACTCCCACAACTCAGCATAATGTACGTTCATGACAAAACTTGAACTGCGTCAATGAAACAAAACTTCCTGACAGTGAATCTTTTAAGTATCTCCTGCTTCCCGGGACTTCGTCCTTCTAACCAGGGTTTCCCCACTGGGCCTTGAACAAGGAATCTGAGGCCTAGTACCAACTGCCCACAACCATCTTCGCTCTCCCTAGCTGCTCAGCTGCCAACCCGGCTGGGCCCCAGTGAAGGGATGGCACAGCCACCGCCACAGCTTCTTGGGTGCAGCGGGTGGAGCCAAGCAGTGAGCCGGGGCACCTCCTCATTTTGCCAGGGAGCCGCACAGTGGTCCTGGCACATATTAAAAGGTCTTCGCTCTACCTGGGGTTTTACTTGTGGTGAATCCAACTTCCAAACAGAGACTGGGAAACTTCTGGTGTTTCTAAAAAAAAATCTCAGTGGCAAAACTCACCTGGCTTCCATAGCCCTTTCTGCACTTCCTAACACTGTGTTCTTAAAATCTGCCCGTCAGGACTTGCTTGCCGTCCTTCTCAGCACTGACATATTTACCATCCAAGGAAACAGAGAGGGCCCGGACAGCCACTAACCCATAAAAGCACTGCAGTCTCCCTTATGCGCCAGTGAATGAATCCACGCGCCGTCCGGCCCTAATTACATGGCCTCACTTTTGCAAACAGCACAACCTGGCCAAGAAAAGAAAAAGGCTCTTCCAAACTCTCCAGCTAGGCAGGACACTCCTTCAGTTAAACTATAAAAACTCCCTTTTAGATGGAGAGAGGTAATGTCTCTGCCTTCCGTACCCAAACTCTGGAAGAATCCAGAAAAATCAGAGTCTTGTCCTTTAGGGAGAGGGCAACACATAAGACCTATGCTTGAAATTCTAGAAGCTAACTTAGGTGATCACTTTCTAAAGATCTTTGGATTTCATGACAATACGATACCCTTAGCCAAAGATGCCTGTGCAGGGAGGTGACAGTTGGACCTGGAGGATTAGCTTATGGGACGATCATGATCATAAAAACAAACCCTACAGTGATGGGCAACAGTGAGGCCCTCAGAACAGCCCCCAGTGGCCACACAAACCAAACCACAAAGCATCATTTACACACCGCTTCAGAAGAAAGGCAGGGGGAGGTTTTTCCAGCGCTAGCTTGGCAGAGCTCCACATCACCAGCTTTTTTGTTTGTTTTTGCATTGTTGTTTTTTTAATGGAGGAAGAAAAGGGCCTTTGCTTCAGGTTGGTCTTCACCAAAAGAAAAGTGGAGCATGTGCCTCAGCTGTACGGAGGAACTCTTTGCACCTGAATCCTTGGCTAGGCTCAGGCAGCCGTCACCTTTCTGGAAGGATGACCTCTTCTCCTGGAGCAAGGAACCACCTGAGGTCTCTAGGCCCAGGTGAAATGTTTCCAGACCAGCTGGCCTCACGTTCTCATATTCGCACCACTTCATATCTAGCTGCAGCCCAGGAAAGCACAGCTACGAGGCCAACTGTTAAAAAGTTAGAAGTCCAAGGTATAAATTGTGCAGGCTCTTCCCTTACTTCATATCCTCCCAACAATGGTCCTGACTAGTTTTTGACTATTTTACTGTTCATTAGCACCTCGACTAAGGGAAGTATGGGGTTTTAGGATGGTTTTAATTGACCAATGGTGTAATGTTTTCGGCCTCACGGGTATATGATAGGAGATAAAAATTTAAATATTCATTTAAATGACTATGAGGGCTATAGGATAGCTTCAGCTTTTTATGTTACTCTCATGTCACCACAGTTGTGAATAATCTTGAAACTGGTCCACAAATATGTCTATTTTAATGTCAGCTCATGCTGCTATAACAAGATACCACATATCGGATGGCTTAAACAACAAGAAATTTATTTCTCACTTTATCGAGGCAGAAAGTCCAAGGTCAAGGTCCCGCTGGTTCTGTTTCTGGTGAGGGTTCTCTTCCCAGCTTACAGACCACCGCCTTCTTCTATGTCATCACATGGCAGCGAGAGCAAGCACTCTGGTATCTTTCTCTTTTTTGTAAGGGCACCAGCCCTATCAGGTTAGGGCCCCCCTCTATTCATTTCCTCCCCCTCAATTTCATTTTACCTTAATTACTTCCTAGCAGCTCTATCTCCAAATAGAGTCAAATTGTAGTTTAGGGCTTCAACGTATGGATTTTGAGGGAGAAGCTGGGGAAGAAGATTTAGTCCATAGCACTATGCTTAACCCTTTAGGGATGGAAAAGAAAATAAGGCAGACCCCATGTGCTCAAGGAGCTTACAGTCTATAATCAATTTATTTTAGAGACTGAAGGGCCCACAAAGTTTATGCAGTCTACTCCTACAAGCTCTGAGGCTTCCATTTTTTGTTTTTTCAGACAGAGTCTCACTGTGTCGCCCTCGGTAGAGTGCTATGACATCACAGCTCACAGCAACCTCCAGCTCTTGGGCTTAGGCAGTACTCTTGCCACAGCCTCCCAAGTAGCTAGGACTACAGGCACCTGCCACAACCCCTGGCTTTTTTCTTTATTGCAGTTTGGCTGGGGTCGGCCCAGGTTTGAACCTGCCACCCTTGGTATATGGGGCCGGAGCCCTACTCCCTGAGCCACAGGCGCCGCCCTGAGGCTTCCTTCTTAATATACTAAGAACATACCTCCTGCTAAGGGAGCTATTGTACCCCAAGTAATAGAAAGGGACACAGAGGCACAGAGAGGTAAGGTGACCTATGGCACTTATGATGAGGTACTATGAAAAAAAAAATTAAGTTCAAACCCTTGGCCATCTCCAGAAGGACACCAGATGTGCCAAGGTCTAAGGAATCAACCACTTTCCTTAGGCTTTCTGATTCAGAGTATAGAAGGAACATTATTTGGAAGGTTCTGCCTAAACTTAGACTAGCACAGTGATTTCTTAGAGAAAATAATTTTGCTGCTTGCCTAAATTAGGAAGGAAGAGTTGTATGTTAATTAAGTCTATAAGTTCAATATCCTAAATAGTATGGAATATTAAACAGAACTTGGACCTGAGATAAAACACACCAGGATTCTGTAATAAACTCACTGAGTTAAAAACAGAAGTGACCTAGACAAATCCTTGGGTAAAAATTAATAAATCATGTACAAACAAACAAATACAACCTACTGAGCATTTGCTGTATGCCAGGTACTATCCTAAGCCTTTTTCCTTTATCATCACAACTAAATCTGATAATAACTCTATGAAAGAGCTGTCAACATTATCCTCAGTTAACTGATGCAGAAGTATACAGTAACTGGCTGGAGCGCATACATCTAATAAACAGCATTATGAACCCAGGAAATCTGCTTCTAGAAATCATATTCCACTACATTATTTCACAGCCTTGCCTTAACTTTTCAGCAACATTTATCCACTGGACATAGTAATCAATGCTTGAAATGTATGCTTACAATGCAAACACAAGAGGGTTGGGAACTTGTTTACCTTAAAGTATTGCCCTATCTCCAGCCCAACAATCATATGGAACGTAATAAGTACTCAGTGAATAGCTATTGCACAAACAAATAAGGGAATGTATTAGATTTACTACAATAGTCTCCTTATTGGCTTCCCCATTTTTATTTCATTTCTACTCCACTCATCAATGATAAACTTGCTGTCTACTGCCTGATGAATTTAAGCATTGGCCGACAGTTTTTAAGGACTCTCCTACTTGGCTCCAACCTATACTTTCAATCTTATTTCTTGATACTTCAGGACACAAATACTTCATTCCAGCTATTGCTTACTTCCTCACACTTTCCTTTCTTCATAAACAGACTGGCAGTGTGTGTAGGCAATGTACTGAAGGCTGCTATTCTCCCCAACACACAAGAAAGTCTTGCCCCATAGCAGTCTCATAATCAGAGATCAAATGATCTGCAGATACATCTCACCTGAAAGCAAACACCTGTTTTCTTAATAAAAAAAAAAAAAAGGTTAAAAATTTTTAACTGAGGTAAAAAATCACATAATCTAAAATTCACCATTTTAACCATGTTGTGCAATCATCACCACTGTCGAGTTCCAAAACCTTTCCACTGCCCCAAAAGGAGACACCAAACCCATCAAACCATCACTCTCCATTTCTCCATTCCCATAGCTCCCGGCAACCACTAACCTACCTTCTGCCTCTATGGATTTTCCCCTTCTAGATATTTTATATAAATAAAATCGTACAATAAGTAGTCTTTTGTGCCTAGGTTCTTTCACTCAGTACAAGGATTTCAAGCTTTCATCCATGTTGTAAAATGTATCTGTACTTCATTACTTTTTATGGCTGAATAATATCCCATTGTGTGAATACATCACATTTTGGATTTTGTTTGAAAATCTGTTTTCTATTCTGCTGACATCTAACTAAGGAAAAAGAAATTAACTCACTAGCAGCCTCATCTTAATTCTCTAGTTAAGATAAATAAATTTTCTTATAGTAAAATGCTGTCTTCATTAAAAAACATTTATGCTCCCTAGTAAACTGAACTGTTTTTGTATTCTAGAGTTTTTTTGGAGACAGAGCCTCAAGCTGTCACCCTGGGTAGAGTGTGGCATCACAGCTCACAGCAACCTCCAACTCCTGGGCTCAAGCGATCCTCCTGCCTCTGCCTCCCAAGTAGCTGGGACTACAGGCGCCCGCCACAACACCTTGCTATTTTTTGGTGGCAGCCGTCATTGTTGTTTGGCGAGCCCGGGCTGGATTTGAACCCACCAGCTCAGGTGTGTGTGGCTGGCGCCTTAACCGCTTGAACCATAGGCGACGAGCCTATAGAGTATTTTAAATTCCTGATAGTGTATGTTTTGTGTCAGAGACTACACTTTCTAACATCTGAACTTAATTAATAAGATCTTATTTAAGCATTTGACTGATTCTTCATAAGATGCATAAGGAAACATGATTCCTAATTGGGTTAATTATTTTCCATTTTAACATAAGTAATGGTAATAATTTTTATTGAGAGTTTACTATGTGCCTACCACTGTGCTAAATACAATGCTCTTTGAAGACATCCTATTATCATTTTACAGATGATGAAAAGAGGCTTACAGAGCTTAAGCAGCCACCAGGCTTTCGGTGTGAGATGGGATCCCAGCCCCACTTAGACTTATTAGTCTAAGTCTAACAGACTTAGACTGTCAAAATTTTCTTTCAAAACCCGCATCTTTAACCACATTTGTTTGTGTAAATCAGCCTTTAATCCCTAAGTCCAATCACCAAAAAGAGCTGCATAAAGGGGATACTCAGACCTCTCACAAACGAACTATATATCCATTTCAAAGTTAAGGGCCCCAAACTCTCCTTCAGAAAACAATTTAGAAATTGCTCTTGTTTCCTCCATTTGAGTCTACCAGCTCCCTATTATGAGTAAGCTGGAATGTTCTATGGGGACAATGACCCTCCTAGGTATAATCTATGCAGCGCCACACTAATGAATGAGACAAAAAGGGCCCCAGAACGCTCTGGTGCCGGAAGCGTCGTTTTGCGGGTATTGCTCTTGGAACTCACTGTAGAGCTCAGGAAGTGATGGCTGAACTAAACGAGAAAGATGAACCAGAGACTCCACACCTCATACCGCTTTGTCCCAGTTAGAAAAATGGGAGGGGAAAAGAGTATTCTAAAATCGATTATAGGAGAGATGTCATCTGAAGATTCAGAAAAACATCCATGTTCCCTAGAATCTTCTTCTGATTATTCCCGACACATTACAGTGAATAGGAAAAGGGGAAGGAGAAAGAGTTGGTGCTAAAGAGTGGAGCTCCGCTAACCCTACCAATCTCCTAGGCACTGGGCTGCCGCCTAGAAGAGTACTACCCTTGACTCTGAAGGTGCTGGTCCGTTGCTTTCTGACACACAGCTCTCATGGATGTGGAAGTCAGGGAGAATTTATGGGCATTTAAAGCTCTAGACCCTCCCAGCCATACCAGGATTCAAATTCCATGCGTTTACAGTTCCCCATCACTGCTAGAGTCTTCATTCTACATTAAATAGGGAGCTGTAGCTTGGGGACTTATTACTGAAGTGTAAAATACATACAGAAAAGGGGCAAAAATCCAAATTGAATAGTTTAATAAATGTTCACAAACCGAAGGCATCCGCAGAACCAGCCCTGAGATTCAACACGACAACATCACCATCCAGAGGCCTCCGCGGGCAGGGCTTTACTCCTGACAAGAAACCAAGTCCCAGCAAGCATCCTTATGTCTAAAAAAGCCTTTGGGATGAAATACACTACCTGGGATACAAACAAGAATAAAAGGCAAAACATAACTTTCCTATTTTTTTCAACAAATGCCGCTCCTGAGCAGAACTTCAAGGACAGCACGGTATCATCCCTCCAAGCACTGGTGGGGAGCCTCCCTAAATCACACAAATGGAGCCAAATGAACAGGACTAATGGCAAAGCATTGAAAATTAATGAACTAATCAGGGCAGTGTTTAACACAATCCTTGTGCCACCCCTGAAGCCTTCTCTTCCCCATCCCCACTTCAAAGACATCTATATCACTAACAAAACCAAATAACCACTTACTAAAGTATCAACAAACTGTGAGGGAAGGGGAGAGTGGGAACATAATGAACAAAATAAAACCACTTGCCTCCCTGCATTCCACTTGCTTCTCCTCCTTTAATGGACTTGCAACCATAATATATAATCAAGGTGTAATGACAGACTTAATTACGGAGAGCTCTAAGTGACCTCAAACAAATCACATATTGGCCTCTCCTGGATACAAACCTCTGTAAGGCCAAAAACTCCCAGTCAGGAAACCTCTTATCCCCTTATTTCAGAAACAAAAGGATTCCTAGTGGCCCACGAGCAGCAGCTGTCTGAACATTTGTATAGATGGGCTCCACTCAACCCATGACCTCCAGAGGAGGCTTTCCCCATTCCACCTCCTTCAACTGGGCATTCTGTGCCTAACTTGAAAAAGAAAAGAAAAGCTACCTACAAATTATCCACAGAGACCAGGAACTAAGTCTCCCTTCGAAAGAAACCCAGAGGCAAAGGCTGAATGAATGACATACTTTTTCATAAAGGGAGTAATCAGGCTAGAAGAACAATCCTGTGCAAAAAGTCTTAGACCTTTGCAAAGGCTATGACCTTGAATTTGAATCTTCTTCTGACACAAAGAATGTAGCCAATTGTTAAATTCAGGATTAGATCTTTACAGAAAGTTTGCAATCCTTTCCCTCCAGGGCTGGAATCCAGTTTGGAAGTTGAGGGTGAGAGAGGGTATGTAAATGGCATCTGGAAAGTCCCTCGGCCTCATAACTGTCCAAGCACATTAATAACTTTCTAATGGATTTAACTTTCAAAATCAAAAAATTCTCAGCTTCAAAACAGTTATTGAATCTACATTTGGAAGGGAATTATTACTATATCATAGACATGGTAACCATTCCCAGGAACAAAGAATCATGCTCTTGACTTAGGCAGGCTCTCATATCAGGTGCCTTTGATGAGCATGCAGAAAACACGTTGGAAGTATGTCTTTGTCTGTCATGGACTGAGGGAGATTTTTTTTTTTTTAATTTTCAAAATCAGTAATAAAACCCTGCAATCAGATAAATCAATGGGGAGTAGTAGGAAATGACTCTTCGTTGGCCAATGATCCACTGGCATTCTAACAGGCTTGTGTTCCCCCAACACCACGTCTGCTGCTCCAAAACCAGCAGATTAATGACGCTTCCAAAGAATTACTTTTTTCCTTCCCAAATCCTACCTCTGACACATTCCTGCAAGTAGTTTAACTGTGGAAGGCCTTGACCTCCTTTCTTTGTCTCTCCGATTCAAGTGTGTCTGTTTCCTTGGGGCTACCAAGCTCAGTTGGACAGAGCATCAGCCAACCCCTGAACAATGGGCCCCTTTCTCTGGCTGTCACATGAACAGTGCTGTGTTACAGCCATTGTCCCTTCAAGTAGAGAGAAGAGGCACGGGTTCTCACAGACCAGCGACTCTCTGTGACCCCCTCTGGCCAATTCACTACAACTTAAAAACAAACAGAAAAGGCATGCCTTTTGAATGGGGCACTGTAATCCTAAATAAGGATTATGTGCATCCATGGGCCACTTGCATCAGCATATCTTGTTAAGTACACATCCCTGGGCCCCACTCCACACCTACTGAACCAAAATCCAGAGAAGGGCCAATATCTGCAGGAGGTTCTCATGCCTCTAATGTTTGAGAACACAGGCTAAACATGCCTCAAGCGTTCCTAACGTCATTAATAGCCTGAGTTTGCACATGTGTTTAAGGAACCATTGGAAGATAGAGAGAATACTAAGAGAGTAAATCCTTTATACCATGGCTATCAAGTCTTAGCATGGTAGGAAAAAAAGCACCTACATGAAGACAGGTGAGAAAGATGAGCACCAAAGAAATGTGGGAAGGGTGACAGGGATATTCTTAAAATACCAATAGCTGTTCAGAAGATAATAAGAGTTTGGGGATGGGTCATCAATAAGCCAGAAAAGGGGAGTGCAGGGAGTGCAAGGAGAGCAGGATAATCCTGAACCCCCTGGTGGAGATGTAGCCTTTAGGAAAGGATAGATGCCAAGAAAGTGCCAGTGGTAGGAGGAACTCTTAAAAAACAAGCATGCTTAATATTTAAGTTTTAAGATATAATTCATTCCATGATCCCAAACCTTAAAAGTCAACTACTCAAGCCACCTAATTGGTGGCATTTTATAAAGTGAAAGATCTTCATGGCCAGGTGGGTGACTTCGTACTAAAAGACAAGGTATAGTAGTGTGGCAAGACAATCTTTAAACTTCTTACAGGAAAATATGAGTTCAGATCCAGATGACACTAGAAGAAATTTAAGCCCTGTCCCCATCCTTACTCTCAAGAATCCCTACAGTGTTGAAAGACATAATAGGTTTCTCATTTCACACCTTCTGATGGAATGGGGGTGGCTGTATGTAATTTTTAGTTGAATCTCAATGGGGTGCCCCCAAACAACATCTGATTTATATAACAAAATAATAGCAGTGTAATGTGCAGGCTTCCCTTAGTGCACATATAGTGCTATGGAGTGTAGGCAAAATCTAGACCGAAAGCCCCATAGAATGATTCACAAATGTTAACTTGCTACTCTCGTGTAATGGTTTAGTCGCTATTGGCTTGAAGGTGTTTTGCAAATTCCTGCTGCCACACATTTGTTGAACTCATTCTCCCCACCTAAGATGCTGTCCATTCAAATCTCATCCTCAAGGTCCCAATGACAACTTAAAAACAAACAGAAATCTCTTTGTTCCAGTTATTAATCTCTTTATTCAGTCACTTCCTCATTCATTCATTATCTCTATCTAAATCTACCAAGATTGGTAGAGCCCTCTCTCTAGAGGGAGCTCTGCAGGCAGCTCTCATAGCTGCGCACTGGATCCTGGCTACCCCCAGCCTTATTGGTTGTCTTTCTTTTTAATATCTAGATTTTTTTCAAAGGCAAGAACCTTCTTGGTATAAAATAATACTTGTTAGTTATCCTCACACTCATCAATTCTCCACCCAAAATAAATAAAATCCCCTTCTCAAGATGTCAGTGAGGGGCAGATCTTTAAAATCTTTTCTTTAGATTATAGAATCAGTCTTCTATGCCCAACACAATGATTTCATAGTTCTGTTTCTTTCAGCAAGGAATAAGTTAAATTTGTATTGTTGGTTTTCAATTTGTGATCAAAAAATATTTTTTAAAACAGACAAAATTCCTTACCAGAAGGTATTCCAAAGACCCATCATAGAACCACAACCTGTAGCTATGTTTAGAACAAGCCAAATCTGTACAGTTCATCTGGGTCAGACATGTTAATGACAAGGTGCTTAGTTACTCTCTAAGGATGGGGCCTCTTTGCTCCCAATGATAAGATGTTTTTAACAGATGCTAATATCCTGTACATGTACCTATCAAGATGAAGCTGCCCATACTGAAATGTCATTGTCTTTGTCTTAGAAGCTGGGAGGGGCACAATTTATTGCCCTCTGAGTAGGAAATTGAGGTGGTTAAAGCGCTTTACACAGTTTCTTTATCTGGGAGTATATATGAATCACTAAAAATGAAACAAGTAAGGAAATTGCTAGAAATGAACAGCAATAATAACAGGATATATTATTACATTCACACAGTCCAGAATGGTCAATGGCACACAGCATACATTATCAAACAACATCCACATGGCAACTTAAAATTTTACAAATAAATTTCTATAAAGTAAAATAACATTGGTTTGCATCTTCTTTTTTCCTGATAGTATTAAAAATCCTTTTATTCCAAATTGATCCTCTGCAATAACTATGTTTTAAAAAGAATGATCATGGCAAAAAATAATCTTAAAAGGTAAAGAAAAGAGAGACAAGATAAATATACAATCTTGGTAGATTTAGATAGAGATAATGAATGAATGAGGAAGTGACTGAATGAATAACTGAATAAAGAGATTAGGAAAACAGTTAAAAGACTTGCAGAAGTCCAGGCATAAAATGATATAATCTCACACTAAGGTAGAAAAAGTTCATTTTGCAAATAGAATTGATTAAGAAGACAAATCAATAGGACCCAATGAATCCTATATTAATTTTCAAAACTAAGCTCATTTTTAAAACTAAACACGAGGTGCACACCCTTGAGAAACTGAGAGTGTAGACAGCCTTTAATATTGCTTTGTTTGAATCCCAACATCTAAGTGGTTGTACCACATTCATTGGTGCTGCTACCACCCTGCCCTATGTCATGGGGATTTCTTATATCAGCTCATGAATGGACATGTTTTGTTGTCTATTTTATGGTGGAGCTACCCAGGATCCAGTAGTCAATTTTTGTAACATTATGGTTACCAAAAATCGTTTACTTATTCAGATGTTATTCATATTGTCATTATTATACAAAATGGAAAATGAGAAAATTAGAACCCTTATAGTAATTATGAGAAGAATTTGTCTCATAAAATTCATGTAAGACAAAGATAGAAGTTACTAGATGTGCCTGAAATGGCAAATCTTTAGTCTGAATCAAACATTATTGAACTTGAACAAGCCAACTGTTGTTTAAATGAGGAGGAAATAACCAAAATCATGAAAAGTTTAAAGGCAAAAACCAAAGAAAGCAGTATATACTGAGTGCTGTGTCTAAATAGTGTTGTACCCGTCGCAACCTAAAAGAAAATTTGGACCCCACTTCAGGTATAAATCAGATGGTGATTTATTACACCTGTGCAGGGGACCACTACTCTCAAAGGTAGGTGGCCACATAGCAAGGAGCAGGCTGGTTTTTATACCCAGTTTGTGCTACGTGGCAAGCAAGCAGGCAAGTACAGAAGCAGAAGATGGTGGTTAGCTCAGGGTGGGACTACAGCAGGGCAATTGGCTCAAGGGGGAAGTTCAATTTGGGAAACTTCACTTGAGTAAGTTTCCACCATTGTTCAGCTATAGCTGGAGGGTTGGAAACTCAGAGAACTTCCTTATTCTATTCTGAGGCCTGTTACCCGAATCTACCTGGGGGTGGGGGGCGGGTGGAGACGAGCAGGGACTAAGGCCAAGATAGGCTGAGATAGACTCTGGTCTTTTGGGGGGTGTGGTTGGCCTATTACAATAGCAAAGTATAATTAGATAGGTTATGATTTATTTGGTTTTCTAGGGCCAGAATCCCTTATAACATGTAGGCTTTTGTACAATCTTTGGACCTACTTTCAGTATCTGTCCTTTCAGCTAAGTAGGAAAGACAGTATTGAACCAGTCACTGTGTGTCTGATCAAATACAAAAATAGATGCAGAAGTGTTTCATAAACGCAAAAACACAGGACAAAGTTGGGTTTTTTTGTTTGTTTGTTTGTTTGTTTGTTTTGAGACAGAGCCTCAAGCTGTCACCCTGGATAGAGTGCCGAAACATCACAGCTCACAGCAACCTCCTTCCTGGGCTCAAGCAAGTCTCCTGCCTCTGCCTCCCAAGTAGCTGGGACTACAGGTACCCACCACAATGCCCAGCCATTTTTGTTTTGGTTGCAGCCATCATTGTGGTTTGGCAGGCCCGGGCTGGATTCGAACCCGCCAGCTCAGGTGTACGTGGCTGGCGCCTTAGCCTGTTGAGCCACAGGTGCCGAGCCAAAGTTGGTTATTTTTAAGGTATCAGCACTTCCTTTCCAATGCTCTGACACTGTCATTTCAAAAACCAAACCAAAACTATCCTACAGGATAAGCTCAGCTCTTCATTATACTGCCATAATGTTGAACACATAACATTAATTTGGTGGCATTTGGTGTTTCCTAAGTCCTCCAAAACACTTTGTGTGCTAAGAAAATGTCAACTGTCATTCACATAGTTGCCCTTCTCCTACATTCTTATGCATTTACTACGTAACTACTCTGTGCCAGCCATTTGTATAAGGGCTTACAACAAGGAACAATAAACTCACCAACTTGTTGGGAGATAAACATTCAGATAACAAACACGGCTGAAGGTAGAATGGGAACATTCGTGAAATAGCATTACGTTTATGAGAAAATTAGGAAAAAGCTTCAGAGATAAAGTCTACAAAGAGATTTGAACTTTATTTTCAAAAATAAATGAATAGTAAGTAGTTAGTTAGTCCAAGAGGAAGGGCAAAGACATTTCTAGCAGAAGGAACAGCCTATACAGCTAGGTCACAGAAAAGTGACAGAGTGCAATGTATTTCTAGAAGAGTAACAAGGTCAGTAGCAATAGAGGCTGGACGGCTGTGTTTAGGGAAGCGGAGAAACAAATGTGATCTAGTTTATCATGTTAAAGAAGTGAGGGTTTGAGGCGGCACCTGTGGCTCAGTGAGTAGGGTGCCAGCGCCATATACTGGAGGTGGCGGGTTCAAACCCAGCCCCGGCCAAAAACTACAAAAAAAAAAAAGAAGAAGAAGTGAGGGTTTAAGCTATGAGCCCGTGTTTCTCCAAAAGTGGTCTGTGGTCCTCTTAGTCAAATTCTTTTGGAGATCTGCTCAAAATGCAGATGTCTGGCCCTTACATCTCAGGTGAAGCTCTGGAATCTGTGTTTTAAACAGGCCCCTGGGTGACAGTGATGTTCACCATCTGGAAACCTGCCAAAGATCTGCAAACAAGGGAATGATGTGATCAGATTTTTATTTTAGATATATGCTATTAGACTAAGCAGACAATCATAAAGGAAGAGAATTCACTGCTGCTAAATTAAGTCTGGGACTTGGCTTTGCATTAGAGTCACCTGGGGAACTTGTAAAACTGCAGACATTCTTGACACCTCACCCAAGGTTACTACATCTGAATCAAGGCCTAAGGGGCCAAGATTTATAATAGCTTGAACCATATGAAGTGGCCATTTTTATCTAGGTCAAAAGTGGTCAAATATCAGCAATCTAACATTTTTAACGAGCTCCACCCCCCCCCCATTCTTCTGGTGTACACCAACAACCAGGATTATCGATGTAATAGGAGTAGAAGTAAATGCTTTTCTCTTTTTATTAATTATTAGCATCATTACTCACTTTGATTAATATGCAAAGATGGAAGTGGCATAATTTATGTGCCTAAAACAAATGTTAAAAGAAAAAAGGGGATTCAAAAACAGCCACCAGCAAAGTAAGGCAGCAAATGTAGAGGCAGAAGAAATGCTGGAGATAATTCATCCCTTACCCCACTTCCCACCACAAGTTTATACATGATGAAACTGATGCCCAATCGGAGAAACAACTTGCTTGAGGTCATACTGAACATTTTGTTTGATTCTTCAACGCTATATGCTCTTTATGTGCTTTTTGATAGTTATTAAAGTCACTGCAACTAACAAGTATTTGGGATTTAATTTACAGAGAGCTGTGTCACAGAAAGCCCTGACACACTTGAAATTGGGAAGGGGGTGGAAAGGGCATAAAGCAAATACTCATACCAAAATCCTTAAATAATATAAAATCTAGAACAGTGCTTGAAATGTAATAGATGCTTAGTCAATACTTATCGAAAGAACGAGTGATCTCTAAAAACCTGGGTTGGGGCGGCACCTGTGGCTCAAAGGAGTAGAGCGCCAGCCCCATATGCTGGAGGTGGCAGGTTCAAACCCAGCTCGGGCCAAAAACTACAAAAAAAAAAATAGGTTAAAGGAAGTATATTAATGCAAAAGGTTTTTAAGGAGGTATACAGCTTGTGAACAGGGTGTAGATGTCCCACTTTCTAACCTGTTTCAACCACTCTTTGGTGCCCATCCAGGACCGATCCCCCTACAAATCCCCAACTCCCAGCCTTGCGACATGCACCATTTTTTCCACTGAAAGTGCCCCAACAAAAAGCAATACAAAGATCACATGTGAGCTAAGGTTTGACAGTAGGTAGTGAAGCTCACACGTAAGCACAGCCTCCAAAGCCCAGGCAGGTAGAAATGTAAGTAACGCTTGTTGAAAGCTAATAAAGGCTGTATTATGGTATATTACAACAGCAGCTAATGGTAGCTATATAACAATAATAGCTAATACACACCTACCATGCATCGTATCAGCCTTGTTAACACTTCACATGCATTAGCACATCTAATCCCTTAACAACCCTCTGGCATAAGCACTGTTATTATCACTTCAATTTTGTAGATGTGGGATAGAGAGGTGAAATAACTTGTCCAAAATCCCTCAACTGCAAAGTGGCAGAGTTCAGAATGGAACCTAGGCTGCCTGGCTTAGGTTACCAACTGAGCTCTTTAACTTCTCAGTAGCAAAATAAAAAGTACCCTGCAAGCTGACCTCTTAGGGCACTTGTGTCAGAAAGATGACATGTCTGGATATTATAATTTGGCTCTAGGCTTTCCATCCATAAGGAATAAAGCCTTTTTATTTGGGGAGACTATACACAAAGTGAGACCCAGAACATAAAGGAGTAAGGAAACCAAGAAGGAATGCCATTCTCCTCTGCCTTGCCACGGCAGAGTTATTACTGCGTAAGAAGAGTAATAATGACTAATTTGGGCTAATAAATCCCAAGCTCTGACCTTTCCCTAAAGAACTTGGGTTCTTGTGTAAGGATATTTTCTAAAACAGTAGTAAAGATATCACCAGATTTCATATACTCAGTGGTGTCATCAAAAAAAAAAAAAATACTTTCAGGGAGAAAAAAAAGAACAAAGTATTTCCCTAAACCAGGGTAAAAGTCCTAGATCAAAGGAATTTAAGAGGAAAAGACAAACATGGGATAAATCTTTCTTAAGTGGATATCATGTGAAGAACAGTCCCTTCCAGCATTCTCTAAAAAGCCGAGCATTCTGACAAGGACCCCTCTGATCTAAATGACCCAGCCTGTGACCCTGACCCCGCTAAAGAACGCTGAGAACCCAGAAAGCCTGGGAGCCTGGGAGTTATCCACACAACCGGAGCATCAGTACTAGAGAAAGAAAAGTTTACAAAACGAGCCAAGATCCCAACGGAGAAGTTAAGGGGATCTGGAAGAAAGGGGCCCGCTGAAACTGGTTTTCAATCTCAGTCTGATTCTCCCCAAATCTCTCTACATCCAGCTATGTCACCCGTCAGCATGCAACAAACACAGGCAAGGGAAACCAAGGGCAGAAATCACGCAAAATAAACTGCGCAATGAGGCCATCTCCCATCAAAAATAACAATTTCCTAGACAATCTCAAGTGACCGATTCAAATGCAAACAATAACAATACACCCTCAAGAAGTACGTAAACAACCCAGCCCCATCTCGCCCCCTCACGCAGCACTTCGGCTTCCTGGCTAAGGAAAAGTGCCCCCCGCCCGCGTCGGCCCCAGCCCGGCGGCCACCGAGTTGAGTTTGCCCAACTCTTACCAGTTCCCGAGATCTGGAGATTCGCAGCGCAACCTTTTTTCCTCGGACTTCCCTCCAGGCCGGACAAGACACAAAATCTGTTCCAAACAGCGTAGTTAGTGTCCAAGTCGCGTCCCAGAAGGCAGCGATGCTTGGGAGTCGTGGTTCAGGCGCAGAGGGGAGACGCGGGAGGGGAGGCGGGACTCCACGCCTTTCCAGACCCCCAGTTTTGCGCCCCGGGAAAAGAACTTGCTGCAAACTTGAACAAGGTTTCCCCTGTCTGGCTCGAGATGCTGCAGGAGGAGGGAAGTAACCCGAGCCGGGGCTGGGTGCGAGCAGTTGCCGCTGCTGCAGCTGCTGCCGCCGGGGCAGTGGCCACTGGGGGCTGGCGCCTGGCGCCGCCGCCGACAGTCCCCAGTGCAAACGGCAGGATCCTCCCGGTCCGACTCCTGCACCCGACGCGGGGCGCCCCGCCCGAGCGCTTCCACCGCCTGGGGGTGACCCTACCAATGACCCGGTCACGAAGTTGGCGAACCCTGGGGTCACCGCTGAGGGGTGAAAGAAAGAGCGGCAGAGCGGCTGCCCGTCTGCGGACTGACCCACGTTTAATGAGCGTGAGCCCCTCGGCAGAGTCCCCAGACCAGACAGCGTTCTAGTTGCGGACGGGGCAGCGCCAGCACGCCCAAGTGGAGTGGACGGCGCGTCCTCCGGGGTGTCAGGGGAGGGAGCGCAAATGTGGGACGGAGGAAGAGTGACGAGCGGGCCGGAGCGTGCGACGAAGCAGCCGAGCGGCTGGAAGGTGGGGCGAGGGTGGGGACCGGGTGAGGGTGCGGGAGCCCGCTTTCCAAAGGGCCCCCCGCGCGGCCGCGCGCTGATTTCTTGGGGAATGGCTCCCTCTGCCGACCGGCTCCGGAGCCCGGGGGACCCGGTGACCGCGGAAAACCGCGGAAAGGTGCTTCCCTCTGTGCTTTGGACAGGACGTGAACTTTACACCCCCCCTTCCGGCCTGAAGAACTGCCCAGAACCTGAAAGACCCCAAGAGATACAAACGTTTTTTAATTTCTGGAAGGTTCTTTCTTCTGTTCAGCTGAATTCTTCCTCTTCAAATAAAACTAGCTTGTTTCTCCTACCCACAGCAGATGCTGCCCTCCTAAAAGGCCCCTCTTCCCCTCTTCCTCACATTCACATGAACTATTTCTGTTTTGAGAGACAAAGCGCGTACATTGCCTTACTTAGTAACAATACTAGGCAAATAGCGCACGCGCAGATTACGTTTAAATGGATGAATGAATGGAAGGGATGAAGCCCCTCACCTTCTCCCTGTTCTCCCTTGAAAACACGCTCGGAAGACTGTTTTGTTTGTTTGCCAGTCTTCATGGCCCCTTCTCCGGTAAAAGCACCTCCATTTTATTTGGGGGAATCACCCCTGCCACCCGCAGTTCAGTGGGGAGTGGGGGAGAGGTCAGTCAAATGGTCGCCCCTGGCCCAAGAATCTGAACTTTGACTGGTGTGGCACAAGGACAAATAAATCCACAGCTGACCGCTCCGTATGTTTACTAAAGAACTTGGCTATTAGTTCATCTCACTTGTTACCCAAAGACCTCCTGCTTTTTGTTTTATGAAACTTGGTTGCTCCACTGTCCTTTGATTTCATCAACTTTACTGAGACATAATTTCCATTCTATATTTTACGCTCATGTAAAGTGCGCGTTTTGATGAGTTTGAAAAATTTGTGCATCTATGGACAAGCACTCTGCCTCCATCAAAATAATGAATAATAATGGCCGGGCGTTGTGGCGGGCGCCTGTAGTCCCAGCTACTTGGGAGGCGGACGCAAGAGACTCGCTTGAACCCAGGAATTGGAGGTTGCTGTGAGCTGTGATGCTACAGCACTCTACCCAGGTTGACAGCTTGAGGCTCTGTCTCAAAAAAAAAAAATGAATAATTCCATCTCGCCAGAAAGTTCTCTTTCACCTCTTTGGGGTCAACCCCCCACCTCACCTCCCACAGAGTACATGGCATGCTTAGCTGTTTCCTGTAACCATAGATTTGTGTTTTTTATCATTTCAAATGAATGTCAACATAAATGTTTTTGAAATTCATTGATGTTATTGCCTGTATCTGAAGTTTGTTCCTTTTTATTTCTGAGTAGTATTTCATTGTATGGATGTACCACAGCTTGTTTACTAATTTGTCAAATGTTGGTGGACATTAGGTCCATGAAATTATGAATAAAGCTATTAGAGATATCCTCTTATGAGCCTTTTTGTGGACTCATACGTTGTTACTTGCATTATCTCATAGGATTAAAATTATTCATGCAGTAACTGTGTGCTTACTAACAGAGACTGTTGAACTGTTTTCCAAAGTGGTTACATCATTTTACATTCCCACCAGCAATGCAGGAGAGTTTCTCCACAACCTTATCAACCTTTGGTATTTTCTTAGCCATGCTGGTGGGTATATAGCAGTATCTTATTATGGTATTAATTTGCATTTCCCTAATGATTACTGATGGTGACCATCAAAGACGTTCACCACAATTTCAGGTGCTTTTCTGTCCTTTGTTCTTTTGAAAGTGTCCAAATTTTTGCCCAATTTTTAATAGGGTCATTTGTATTGTTATTAGGTTGTGGGAGTTCTTTATGTATTTTGAATGCCTGGCCCACTCCTCCAGTCCCTTTCTTGTCTTTCAATTTCCTAATGGTGTCTTTCAAAGAGCAGCTTTTTATTTTGATGAAGTCCAATTCATCGAGTTTTTTCTATTGTTGTTGTGCTTGTTATGTTTTATCTCAGTCATCTTTGCTTACATCAGGATCACTAAGAATTTATCCTATGGCTTTTTTATAAAAGCTTATAGTTTCAGATGTCATTTTTAGATCCTATGATCCATTTAGAGTTAATTTAATGTATAATATGACATACGATTGAGGTTCGTTATTGTTCATAAGGATATCCAATTGTTTTGGCACCATTTGATTTTTTTCTTTTTTTAAATTTTATTTATTAAATCACAGCTGCGTACATTAGTGCAATCAAAGGGTACAATGTGCTGGTTCCATATACAATCTGAAATGTTTTCATCAGACTGTTTTAACATAGCCCTCATGGCATTTTCATAGTTATTGTATGAAGACATTTGTATTCTGCATTTAGTAAGTTCCACCTGTACCCCTTTAAAATGCACCATAGGTGTGGCCCCACCAATTACCTTCCCTCCGCCCCCTCCCCCATCCCCTCCCTTCCCATATTCTTGTGCTATAGTTGGGTTATAGCCTTCGTATGAAGCCTTTAAATTAGCTTCATAGTAGGGCTGAGTACATTAGATATTTTCTCTTCCATTCTTGAGATGCTTTGCTAAGAAGAATGTGTTCCAGCTCCATCCATGTAAACACGAAAGAGATAAAGTCTCCATCTTTCTTTAAGGCTGCATAGTATTCCATGGTATACATGTACCACGGTTTATTAATCCATTCATGGGTCGATGGGCACTTGGGCTTCTTCCATGACTTAGCAATTATGAATTGGGCTGCAATAAACATTCTGGTACAGATGTCTTTGTTGTAGTGTGATTTTTGGTCTTCTGGGTATACACCTAGTAAAGGAATTATAGGGTTGAATGGAAGGTCTACTTTTAGATCTCTAAGTACTCTCCAAACGTCCTTTCAAAAGGAACGTAGTAGTGTGCATTCTCACCAGCAGTGTAGAAGTGTTCCCTTTTCTCCACATCCACGCCAACATCTCTGGTTTTGGGATTTTGTCATGTGGGCTAATCTTACTTGAGTTAGGTGATATCTCAGAGTAGTTTTGATTTGCATTTCTCTGATGATTAAGGATGGTGAGCATTTT
>CAUYRH010079306.1:0-13007 GCA_963574655.1 Perodicticus potto
TGGCGGGCACCTGTAGTCCCAGCTACTTGGGAGGCGGAGGCAGGAGACTCGCTTGAGCCCAGGAATTGGAGGTTGCTGTGAGCTGTGATGCCACCGCACTCTATCCAGGGTGACAGCTTGAGGCTCTGTCTCAAAAAAAAACAAAAAAGGGTGACAGCGGCTAAAAAATGGGCGGAGCACTCTCCCACTGGAAGATACAGTTGTTCCTCCAGAAAACCAGAGACCCAAGGCGAGAAGGAGAGAAAGGAAGGGGAAATTGCCGCTCCTAAGGACTTTCTCACGGCCCTGGGCACTGTACTGAACATTTTCCTAGACCATCTCATTGAAACCGCACAGCTTCTCTGCTTGGAGGATGTCATTTTCCTCCCCTTTCCGCAGATTAAAAAAGGGCTTAAGGAGTTGAAGTCAGAGATGCAGTCAGGCAGCCAATAAGTAATCGGGTACGAACTCGAACCCGGGCCTTTCCGAGCAAACCGCGGAACGCGGGGCCACCCCGCCCACCCGCTCCCGCAGCCGCGGCCGGAGGAACAACCTGAGCAGCAGGGTCATGCGGTCCTCGCTGCGGGCCTGCTGGCCGCCGGCGGCCTGGGGCGGCCCCCCTGCCTCGCCTGCACCTCCGTCGTCCGCGGGCTCGGGGTCGGCTTGCTCCTCGGGGTGCTTCTCCATCGCTGGCGAGGGCGAAGGGATACAACACCCAGCGAAGAAAGAGGCGGCGCACAAGCGGGTCCCTTTCCCGCCTGTCAATTGACCCCAGTAACCGGCCCCTTCCTCCCAGAGGCCCGCCACTTCCGCCCCGCCTTTCAGTTGTCATGGTTACCGTTCTTTCACGCCTCCAGGCTTTACTTGCTAAAATAGTTACTGACGACTAGTAGAAGTTCGGAGAACTTTCGTTAAATGTCAGTTACCGAGTGTTTAGCTAGGGGCTGGACTAGACCCCTGTGTGGACGTTTGGGACACTCCCTGGCTCCCAGGAACGGCGGCGTGGACAGGAAGCCCCCCAACAAAAATGCTCATTCGGCCCAGGCGCTGAAACACCGCGCTGGGGGGAAAGCTGTTTGTTCACCCACCTTGGCACCCACTTCCCGTCTGTGGCCTTGGAAAACAGGTGTGCCTGGCAGGCTGGGAGAGATAAATACTGGAGGGTTACTTAGAATTTTCTGTGTTGTTTTGTTTTGTGACACAGAGTTTCACTATGTCGCCCTCCGTAGAGTGCCGTGGCATCACAGCACACAGCAATGTCAAACTCTTGGGTTTAAGCAGTTCTCTTGCCTCAGCCTCCCAGGTAGCTGGGACTGTGCGCCTGCCACACGCCCGGCCATTTTTTGTTGCAGCTGTCATTGTTTTAGTTGGTTCGAACCCGCCAGCCTCAGTGTATGCTGGGCGCCGAGCCAAGTTACTTACCGTTTTGAACTGATCCCATGAGGTCCATAGTACTCGCTCAGCGGAGAAAGGAATAGCCTCAGTTCAGGGTTACTCAGAGCTCCCACATACAAGGCAGTGCAGACGCTTGAACCACAAAATTCCAGCGTGCGCTGATTCTTCTTGGAGGGTGTTTTTTTCTCCTTTTCGCAGATGGAAAAAGGGCTTAAGGAGTTTAAGTCAAAGTTGCTGTCAGGGAACCTGGACTGGTACTTCCTTCTGCTATCAGTATAATTGGCAGTATTTGTAACTGAGAATTGGGTGCCTCAGGTGTCTGCTTTGTGATTCCACAGGTTGCCATTGAGCCGTAAGCTGTGCAATGAGGGGGTTGGGGGAGAGAGAAATAGAAAAAATGCAGGGCATATAAATGCCTAATGTACTTATAGTTTTTCATTATAGACAGTGGCATAAAGGTCACTGTGTTCTTGTGGCATTAGCACAGCAACTGGAACCTCTTTGAACAAGACAGCCCAGAGTTCTTTTGCTTCTGGTTTCCTCCTAGTTGAACTTGAAGCTACAGTGTTATTTTCTTCCTCTCCATTATCAAAGAACTACAGCTCCTGGCAAAACTCAAGTCAAGGGCAGTGCCTGTGACTCAAAGGGGTAGGGCGCTGACCCCATATGCTGGAGGTGCTGGGTTCAAGCCCAGACCTGGCCAAAAAAATGCAAAAAACAAAACAAAACAAAAACCTTAAGTCAAAAGGCACAATAGGATGTAAAATAAGACGTTAAGTTAACTAGCCCTACATCCAACTCACTGAGCATTTTCTTTTCATTGATTGTTTGTCAAGACCTTTTTTCTGTGTTAAGCAGGCTCAGGTCAGGTTTCAACCTGCCACTCTGGTCCACAAGGCTCAGTAGGTAGGGTGCTGGCCACATACATGTAGGCTGGTGGCTCAAACCAACCTGGGCCAGCTAAAACAATGATAACAGTAACAACAACAACAACATTGTAGCGGGTGCCTGTGGTCCCAGCTACTTGGGAGGCTGAGGCAAGAGACTCGCTTGAGCCCAAGAGTTTGAGGTTGCTGTGAGCTGTGACTCCAGGGCACCCTACCCAGGGTGACAGCTTAAGACTCTGTCTCAAAAAAAAAAAAAGAAAAGAAAAAAGAAAAAAATAATAAGTGAGGAAAAAAATAGAAAATAGAATATACCCTACTCAGTCACAAAAGCAAGAGAAGTCATCGACCCATCAGTAAACTTGACAAGAAAATCACAGAACTATATAAATTCTAATGTTATATTGAAGAAATTCCAACAAGGCTTAACGGGGAGAAATGTTTCTAGATGTGAAGAGAATGTTAGTCCATTCTGGTCTAATGTACTTTATATTGTACACATTTACAGTCAAAATCTGGAAGTTTTCTACTATATTCAGTGCAGCAACATGCCATATATGTTTGTGGCATAAGAGCAACAGGCAAGACAATTCCAAAGTTTATATGGAAAAGTACTTGATGGAACCAAGTATATACATGTATATTTTTTGTTTGTTTGTTTTTTAGAGACAGACTTTCACTTTGTCGCCCTCGGTAGAGTGCTGTAGCGTCACAGCTCACAGCAACCTCCAGCTCTTGGGCTTAGGCGATTCTCTTGCCTCAGTCTCCCAAGTAGCTAGGACCACAGGTGCCTGCCACAACACCCAGCTATTTTTTTATTGCGATTTGGCCGGGGCCAGGTTTGAACCCACCACCCTCGGTATATGAGGCCGGCGCCCTACTCTCTGAGCCATAGGCGCCGCCCAGAACCAAGTATATTTTAATTCATTTTATTCCACATGGATTTTTTTTTTTTTTATTGAGACAGTCTCACCCTGGGTGCTATGTCATCATAGCAACCTCTAACTCTTGGGCTCAAGTCACTCTCTTGCCCTCAGCATCCCAAGTAGCCAGGACTAAAGGAAACCAATACACTTGCTAGATTTTTCTATTTTTAGAAGAGGGGTCTTCCTTTTGTTCAGGCTGGTCTCCAACTTCAGAGCTCAAGCAATCTACCTGCCTTAATCTCCCAGAGGCTAGGATTACAGGCTTGAGCCCCTGCTGGTCTCCCTAAATCTATCTAAATTAAAAATAATTTTGTCGGGCTCGGCATCTGTGGCTCAACGGGCTAAGGCGCCAGCCAGTACACCTGAGCTGGCGGGTTCGAATCCAGCCCAGCCCGCCAAACAACAATGACGGCTGCAACCAAAAAATGGCCGGGCGTTGTGGTGGGCGCCCATAGTCCCAGCTACTTGGGAGGCGGAGGCAAGAGACTTGCTTGAGCCCAGGAATTGGAGGTTGCTGTGAGCTGTGATAACACAGCACTCTATCCAAGGTGACAGCTTGAGGCTCTGTCTCAAAAAAATAAAAAATAAAAAAAATTTTGTCGGCTCAGCGCCTGTGGCTCAATGGGTTAAGGCGCCAGCCGCATACACCTGAGCTGGCGGGTTCGAATCCAGCCCGGCCCACCAAACAACAATGACGGCTGCAACCAAAAATGGCCAGGTGTTGTGGCGGGCGCCTGTAGTCCCAGCTACTTGGGAGGCGGAGGCAAGAGACTCACTGGAGCCCAGGAATGGGAGGTTGCTGTGAGCTGTGATGCTACAGCACTCTATCTAGGGTGACAGCTTGAGGCTCTGTCTCAAAAAAAAAAAAAATAATAATTTTATCCAGGCCAGGTGCAGTGGCTCATGCCTGTAATCCTAGCACTCTGGGAGGCCCAGGCAGGTGGATTGCTTGAGTTCACAGGTTCGAGACCAGCCTAACCAAGAGTGAGATCCCCATCTCTACTAAAAAAAATAAGAAAACCAAGGTTAAGAGGATCCCTGGAGGCCAAGAGTTGGAGGTTGCTCTGAGTTATGATGCCACAGTACTCTACCCAGGGATACAGCTTGAGTTTCCATCCAAAAAAAGAAATTTTATCCACCTTGCTGAAGTTAAAACAGGAAATGAAAGAATTTTTTTTGCCTATTGGATTCACGACTGATAACATTCTGCTTTAATAATGCAGAGAAAACTGGCAGTTTTTTACAATGTCATCTGTCTCTACCCGGCAGGACTTAAAATGTACATATTCTTTGGGAAACCTGGCATAAAGAAAAGCATGGGGCGGTGCCTGTGGCTCATTGGGTAGGGTGCTGGCCCCATATAACGAAAGTGGTGGGTTTGAACCTGGCCCTGGCCAAAGGGCAACAAAAAAAAGTCGGGCATTGTGGCGGGTGCCTGTAGTTCCAGCTACTCAGGAAGCTGAGGCAAGATTTGCCTGAGCCCAGCAGTTGGAGGTTGCTGTGAGCTGAGACATCACGGCACTACCGAGGGCAGAGTGAGACTGTCTCTAAAAAACATATATAAAAAAAATGAAAAGCATGGGGGCATTGTGGCTCAGCGAGTAGGGCGCCGGCCCCATATACCGAAGGTGGCGGGTTCAAACCCGGCCACGGCCAAACTGCAAAACAAAAAAAAATAGCCGGGTGTTGTGGTGGGCGCCTGTAGTCCCAGCTACGTGGGAGGCTGAGACAAGAGAATCGCTTTAGCCCAAGAGTTTTAGGTTGCTGTGAGCTGTGACGCCACAGCACTCTACCAAAGGTGACAATAGTGATAGTCTGTCACAAAAAAAAAAAAAAAAAAAAAAAATCATTGGGACCACTGAGTTGCTGTTTATACCTAGTCACTCCATCTTTGATCAGAAAGTCATTACATGATGTTTCTGTACTATGTATTGTGATGCACAAATACAGGTAGGGTCTATACATGTTGAAAATAACAGCTATGCATGCAGAATAAACACTTTTTAAAAAATCCCCATAACAATTTATATGCATGCCCCTATTCATATAAGGGTAACAATCCAAACCATCAATGTTCTTCAGGTAAATGGGATTCAGAAGATAGAGTGAGGGAAGGGTAAATTAACTTTTTAAAAGACACATTTGTATTTGTTTTGAGCATCCTTTTATTTTCTTAACCAAACACAAAAACATAAAATGAAAACTGGGCTTAGAGTGTAAATTAAATCTCTCATTTTTGAGACTGGAAAATTTGGAAAGATACTAGTTAAAGCTCTTCAACCACCAGAAAAAAAAATAGGGACTTGGGACTAGGCAGTAGACTTGTACTTTTTCCCCCCCAAGACAGAATTTTTTTCTTGTAGAGACAAGAGTATCATTTCTTCGCCCTCAGTAGAGTGCTGTGGCATCACACAGCTCACAGCAACCTCCAAGTCCTGGGCTTAGGCGATCCTCTTGCCTCAGGCTCATGAGTAGCTGGGACTACAGGCACCTGCCACAACACTTGGCTATTTTTCTGTTTTGCAGTTTGGCCGAGGCCAGGTTTGAACTCGCCAACTTTGGTACATGGGCCTGGTGCCCTACTTGATGAGCCACAGGTGCCGCCATGAAGACAGTTTTAATTTGTTACCCTCAGTAGAGTCCTGTGGTGCCACATCTCACAGCAACATCAAAATCTTGGGCTTAAGCGATTCTCTTGCCTCAGCCTCCCAAGTAGCTGGGACTACAGGCACACACCATACACATCGCCTGGCTATTTTTAGAGATAACGTCTCAGTCTGGCTCAGGCTGGTCTTGAACCCAAACTCAGGCTATCCACCTGCCTCAGCCTCCCAGAGTGCTAGGATTACAGGAATGAACCACGCACCAGGCCTAGACCTGTACTTTTTAAGTAGATCTAGAGAGGCTGGGTGGGTGCTTACACCTTTAATTCTAGCACTCTAGGAGGCCCAGGCTGGTAAATTGCCTAAGCTCAGGAGTTTAAGACCAGCCTAAGCAAGCATGAGACCTTGCCTCTAAGAAATAGTTGGGCATTGTGGCAGGCGCCTGTAATCCCAGCTACTTGGGAGGCTGAGGCAAGAGGACTACGTAAGCCCAAGAGTTTGAGATTGCTGTAAGCTTTGATGCTATCACACTCTGCCAAGGGTGACAAAGTGAGACTGTCTCAAAAAAAAAAAAAAAAGGGCAAAGTGTGGTGGCTCAGACCTGTAATCCTAGCACTGAGGCTGAGGTGGGTAGATTGCCTGAGCTCACAAGTTCAAGACCAGCCTAAGCCATCTCTAAAAATACCTGGGCATTGTAGTGAGCACCTGTAGTCCCAGCTACTGGGAAGGTGGAGGCAAAAGAATTGCTTGAGCCCAAGAGTTGGAGGTTGCTGTGAGTTATGACGCCACAACACTCTACTGAGGGTGATAAAGTGAGACTGTCTAAAAAAGGCTGGCTCGGTGCCTGTGGCTCAAGTAGCTCAAGGTGCCAGTCACATACACCTGAGCTGGTGGGGGTTCGAATCCAGCCTGGACCCACCCTACAACAATGACGACTGAACCAAAAAATAGCTAGGCGTTGTGGTGGGTGCCTGTAGTCCCAGTACTTGGGAGGCAGAGGCAGGAAAATTGCTTGAGCCCAGGAGTTGGAGGTTGCTGTGAGCTGTGATGCCACAGCACTCTACCCAGGGAGACAGCTTGAGGCTCTGTCTCAAAAAGAAAAAAAAAAAAAACAAAAAACTGAGATTCTCCAAACTTACATGCTACATGCCCTATGAAAACAAAAGATTTTAAATACCTTTACCACACCTTAGTACCTCATATTTATAAAGTAAAAGCCAGATACATAAAACAAGAACCAAGTATATAAGCATAAGAAACAATTACATACAAAAAAAAAAAAAAGAAACTACTATATACAATTATATACATCAATTGGGTCTTCAGGTAAAGTGAAAACAGTTTAAAATATTCCCGATGATACCTTTTGAGACAATTATAGGTGGTTACCCTGGCATGAAGTAACCATATTCAAAAAGAGTTAAACTAAAAAAGGCCACAAACTTTATTAAAATTAAATGAAACATTAATATGTACAGATGGCACATGGTGCCAATTTTATTTGCAGATATATTACTTAAGTTTACAAGTTACATCTTTGTCACAGCCTTGGCTAAATCTTGAACTATTGCAGAATTCAGCTGTGCTACAGTGCTGATCTTAGCATGCTTAGATGTGGCATACTTGTTCTTGATAGTCTAGAAGACAAAAAGCATACTAATTAAAAACAAAATGAAGAAAATTCACAAGACCTAATTATACAACTATTTAAACATTGCCTCCTTAAACTATGCAGGCACACAATCTGAACTGTTGTCATTTGGCAACATCATATAAGGCCACTGAATTAACTGACTCACCATGTGCTTTGTAAGCCCTTGATTTACCATGACAATATTCTTAGCCAGGTGCTGCATAACAGGAAGAAGGGATTCTTCAGTGTATGATAGGTAATGCTGTAGAGTTGGTGTCTAGGACAAATAAAAGTTAATGTTAAAAGGGCTCATCACCCCCTGAATATTTTGAAATTAAAATAATAGAATTTGGGCAGTGCCTGTGGCTCAATGGGTAGGGCGCCAGTCCCATATACCGAGGGGCAGATGTGAACCTGGCCCAGGCCAAACTGCAAAATAAAAAAATAGCCGGGCATTGGGGCAGGCGCCTGAATTCCCAGCTATTTTGGAGGCTGAGGCAAGAGAATTGTGGACAGTGCCTGTGGCTCAGCAAGTGGGGTGCCAGTCCCATATACTGAGGGTGGCAGGTTCAAACCCAGCCTTGGCAGAACCGCAACAAAAAAACAGCCAGGCTTTGTGGCAGGCACCTGTAGTCCCAGCTGCTTGGGAGGCTGAGGCAGGAGAATTGCCTAGGCCCAGGAGTTGGAGGTTGATGTGAGCTATGTGATGTCACGGCACTCTACTGAGGGCGATAAAGTGAGACTTTTGTCTCTACAAAAAGAAAAAAAAGAGAGAGAGCGAATTGCCTAAGCCCGGGAGTTGGAGGAGTTGAAGGTTGCTGTGAGCTCTAACACCACAGCACTCTACCCAGGGCGACATAGTGAGACTCTGTCTCAAAAAGAAAAAAAAAAAGGTCGGTAAGTCAGGCACAGAGAGGCTCATGCCTATAATACCAGGCTGGGGCAGGAGGATTGATCACTTGAGACCAGGCTTTGACGTTACCATGAACTATCCTACCACTTCGTTCCAACTGGGATAGACAGCAAAACCTTGTTTCTCTTAAATAAAAAAAATAAAAGCTTGATAGCTTTGTGGGACAGTGCTTACCCATTCACCATTATCCAAAATCTTCAATGCTAAGCAAAAAGCTGCTGCTGCAATTTGAGAAGGAGCAAAGTGCACCATCTCGTAGTCCAACATAGTCAGTTCCATCAGGTATTTGGCCAAAGTATGTTGCTCAACATCAACCTGGAACAAAGCCCAAATGACACAGCTTCTTTTAGAGAATTTTACATTGCCCAGATATGGAATTACAAATGTCTGTCCACAAACTCAAATGTAATTGCCCATTAGAAGGCCCAGACAGGGCGATGCCTGTGGCTCAGTGGGTAAGGCGGCAGCCCCATATACCAAGGTGATGGGTTCAAACCAGGCCTCAGCCAAATTGCAACAAAAAAATTGCCAGGCGTTGTGGAGAGCGCCTGTAGTCCCAGCTACTTGGGAGGCTGAGGCAAGAGAATCGCCTAAGCCCGGGAGCTGGGGTTGCTGTGAGCTGTGTGACGCCACAGCACTCTACTGAGGGTGATAAAGTAAGACTTGGTTTCTAAAAAAAAGAAAAGAAGGCCCAGACAGCATAATATGCAGCCTGACTGAAAGATGAACATCTTTATCACTTTCTCATACAGTATTTATTTTTTATTTATTTATTTATTTTTTGAGACAGAGCCTCAAGCTGTCACCCTGGATAGAGTGCAGTGGCATCACAGCTCACAGCAACCTCCAATTCCCGGGCTCAAGCGAGTCTCTTGCCTCCGCCTCCCAAGTAGCTGGGACTACAGGCGCCCGCCACAATGCCCGGCCATTTTTTGGTTGCAGCCGTCATTGTTTTTTGGCGGGTCCGGGCTGGATTCGAACCCACCAGCTCAGGCGTACGTGGCTGGCGCCTTAGCCTGTTGAGCCACAGGCGCCGAGCCACTCTCATACAGTATTTAATATACACTATTTAAATTAAACCTGCTTGGTCAGTAGCAGTGTTCCCTAATGTACCACACAAGAAACCTATACCTCTCCAATCTTAGATGCTCTCCGGAGGAAGTGCAGGGGTAGAGGCCGACCCAGACTGAAGTTTAAAGCTCTTAAAATCTTCATTTCCATCTGTCTGATTTGGTGCTTAGTGTAAGTGTTGTCAGTCACAAAAGCAAAGTCGCCAATTTCTGGAGGGTACATTTCTTCATATTTGCTTGCAATAAACATGGCAGTGACACCAACCAGCTGTAGCATCTTCTTGGGTACACAATTATTCTGCAATGAGAATTTCAACTGAATAAGTAGGTAATATGTATTGAAAAAGGAGACACAGAACTGAGGAGAGGTGGTAAAGACATACTCCCATAACAAAACCTCAATTAATGGCATCCTGTACTGAGACAGATTTTAGCTGAGAAAAGAAATATATCATTTTCTTATGACTCAGGATTCTGAAAGGAAGCACCTTCAATTACTGAATCATACTCACCTGCATGAACCGATCAATAATGGAAACAGTCATGTACATGGTCTCCTGCAGCAATCTGAATTTCATCTGAACTTGTACTAGCCAGTCAATCAGGATGGCTCTCATGTTTCCAGTGATTTCCTGACCCACTAGATATTTTGGTCTGACTGCCTGCTCTTCCTGAAAAAAAGAGAATGCTGATTATCTTCACAAGCAAAACTCCATGTGGCATTATGTACAGAAAGATCAGTTTGTTAATACAACATAACTCTGGGGCATTTAGAATCTATAACAGTCCTTTATTCATATGGTCACTATAAACAGCACTATTACTAGGAAAGAACATTAGAAAGGACAGTGTGGCTCACGCCTGTAATCCTAGCACTCTGGGAGGCCGAGGTGGGTGGATAACTTGAGCTCATGAGTTTGAGAGTAGCCTGAGCAAAAGCAAGACCCTGTCTCTACTAAATTAGAAAAATGGAGGCAGAGGATCACTTGAGCCCTAGAGTTGAAGGTTGCTGTGAGCTACGATGTTTCGGCACTCTGTCCAGGGCAACAGCTTGAGACTTTCTCAAAAAAAGAAAAAAAGGATAGTGTGGCAGGTTTTTCATTTTGTCACATCTTATAATGTTCAATTCATCACAACTACTGGCCCATACCCTATACCCAATTCCTTCCAAATAAAGACACTGCAGCCAGAACCTGAGATTTGTAAAGTAGCTTATGTATCAATCCCAAATCAGCTGGAATCCATATGCTACCTCACCCCTGCCTGCGGCTTCTGGGTACAAGCCTCAAGTTAAGAAGAAAAATGAGCCACTAAACAGCAAATGTTTTTTGTTTTTTTTTGAGACAGAGCCTCAAGCTGTCACCCTGGGTAGAGTGCCGTGGCATCACAGCTCACAGCAACCTCTAATTCCTGGGCTCAAGAGAGTCTCTTGCCTCCACCTCCCAAGTAGCTGGGACTACAGGTGCCCACCACAACGCCCGGCCGTTTTGTTTTTTGGTTGCAGCCATCGTTGTTTGTCGGGCCCAGGCTAGATTCGAACCTGCCAGCTCAGGTGTACGTGGCTGGCGCCTTAGCCCGTTGAGCCACAGGCGCCTCCGAGCCAGCAAATGTTACTAAATTAAATACAAACTTGAAATGTGTCAAAAAACCTAACCAACCAAACCAAGAAAACAAGGAGAAACACTGATCCTGACAGTCTTCTTCAGGACAGACCTGTAAAAAATGGAGAGGCCCAAAAAGACCTGGCAAGGGTCTGATGATGATATATGACAATGTATCAGAAACAGGGTAAATCTGCAAACTGTATAATTTACACTGCCATATAGAATGCTTCCTCATTGGGGTGGGAGAAGGGTCTAAAGGCATTAATAGAAAGTTTTGGAAGTAGTGTGTAATTGAAGAAAACCCCAAACTTTTGAGACAGAGCCCCAAGCTGTCACCCTGGATAGAGTGCCGTGGCATCACAGCTCACAGCAACCTCCAATTCCTGGGCTCAAGCGAGTCTCCTGCCTCCACCTCCCAAGTAGCTGGGACTACAGTTGCCTGTCACAACACCCAGCTAGCTATTTTTTGGTTGCAGCCGTCATTGTTATTTGGCAGGCTCAGGCTGGATTCGAACCCACCAGCTCAGGTGAATGTGACTGGCATCTTAGCTGCTTGAACCATAGGCACTGAGCCAGCCAGCTACTGGGAAGGTAAAAGAATCACTTGAGCCCAAGAATTTAAGGTTGCTATGAGCTATGATAACATGGAACTCTACCAACAGGTGACAAAATAAGACACGCTCCAAAAAAAAAAAAAAGGTTATTAGCGTAGATATTACTATGGCTCTTGGCTAAAAGAAAGTCCCCAGATTAAATGGGTGGAGCCATGTGTGTATATATTTGTGTAATGTGTCTATATATATATATATATATATATATATATATAGACACACACACATATCCCTGTCACAAGTTCACTGTGTCACTGTGGTTGATGTGCATATAGTCAGGGAAATTGTGCCCAAAGGGAGTCCACTCAAAAAGTAAAGTTTTGGGTTCGGCGCCTGTGGCTCAACGGGCTAAGGTGCCAGCCACGTACACCTGAGCTGGTGGGTTCCAATAGAGCCCGGGCCTGCCAAACAACAATGACGGCTTCAACCAAAAAATAGCTGGGCGTTGTGGCGGGCGCCTGTAGTCCCAGCTACTTGGGAGGCAGAGGCTGGAGAATCACTTGAGCCCAGGAGTTGGAGGTTGTGTGAGCTGTGATGCCACAGTGCTCTACCCAGGGTGACAGCTTGAGGCTCTGTCTCAAAAAAAAAGACATACCTTCCCAGTAACTGGGACTACAGGCACCTGACATGTTGTAGAGACAGGGTCTCCTTTCTGCTTAGACTGGTCTCAAACTCCTGAGCTCAGGCAATCCACCTGCCTCAGCCTCCCAGAGTGCTGAGATTATAGGCGTGAGCCACCACTCCCAGCTTTTTTTTTTTTGACACAGGTCTCACTATTGTCCAACCCAGAGGGCATAACAGCTCACTGCAACTTCCAACTTCTAAGCTCAAGCAATTCTCCTGTCTCAGCCTCCTAAGTAGGTAGGAATACAGGAACGCACCACCATAACCAACTTATTTTTCTCTTGAAGACTGATCTCGAAGTCCTGGTCCCAAGTGATCCTCATGTCTTGGCTGCCAAGAATGCTGAGATCACAGGCATGAGCCACCATGCCCAGTAGCATCAACCTCACCTTTGAACTTTCCTGTTTAAAGTGGCAAGCAAATGTTGCTGGTTTGTTTGACTTTTTTAGTTTTGGCATTCTACGAAGAATTTCAAAGTGCAGTCTATTAAATGCTGCCCACATCCTGCTTAAATTACTAAAACTGAAGAGAAAATCTTTAGTTAGATGCAGCTTAGAAAAAAACATAGGCTTTAATGAGAATACTGACCTCAAGTTGCCTCAGATAAGCATAAATATCTTTCACATATTCACTACATAGGTTTGGATCAGCTCCATCTTCTGCATCCACATCATTCACTGCAAGAATTACATCAGAGAAAGCCTGACACAGATATTCTTCTGCAGGGGCACATCCAGATGTTTCCATTGGGCTTGCAGAGGGAGT